>CM040239.1:163476150-163531642 GCA_022545495.1 Chrysanthemum lavandulifolium | reverse complement strand
TAGTCTTGATTTGAAAAGGTGACTCGATCTGCGTTTGTGGATCGGTGAGGCTCTTGTTCGGTTTGAACCTCGTCACTTCTTCTCCTGCCGATAAGATTTCTTCATCACTTTCGGCAAAGGTCATCATCGATTTTAGCAACTCAAGAACCTCAGCAGCGATTAACAAGGGGTGGGAATGGGTTCCATATCGGTGGTGGTATTGATCCCTCGAGTCTTTGTCCCTCGTGGACCCCTCGGACAGGTGGGAGTTTCCAGCGTCTTCTCGGGGAGTCGATTGGTTTTGGGTTCCGTGATCGCGGGTTGTTCCTTTCCTCCGAGTCTTTGACCCCCTGACCCACGAGACTTTGGTGGGTATTTCCAGTGCCTTTAGCGTAGTCGATGAATGTTGTATCCCTATCGGTGTGTTGTTTGTTTCCCCAGAGTCTTTGGGATCGATCGGTGTGCCCTCGGACAAAGGCTTGGATTTGCTAATGTCATCACCGGGCGAGGTGGAAGGCGCCCCTACCGGGTTGTTTGTTTCCTACGGATCTTGGGAGTAGTAGGTGTGACCAAGGCACCGACCGTGATGTATCGTGTCCTTCGTTGTCACGGGGTGGTTGTTGCACAGTCGGTGGGTGTCTTTTTGGTCTCGGGCCTTTTGTGCCTCTTAGGCGGTGCTCCGAAGCCTCGGGGCCCCGAGACTTTGGTTTAGTCTTAGTCCCAGTCTGAGACTCCCCTTTCTTTTTAAGAGGCGGGTTTGGAGACATCGATCCCTCCCGGTTGTTTACAAAGAACCATATGGGCGTCAATTCAATAGGTGTGACAAGGGATGGGTCCTTTTGAAAGTTTTAAGGACTCGGGATGCCGGTAAATTTCAAAATTTTCATCCCGAGTATAATTGGCACCGAGAACGATTGTAGAGCACAAGAGACAAACCTAGGATACGAAATATACTTCGTCCTAGTTTTGCTCAGTAGCTTAGATTACAAGATCATCGTAAATGATCTCCCTATGTTGTGATGACCCCATTCATCAGTGAGATGCCATCATCAACCGAATAGAGTTAACTTTATTCGGTGGATGAGTGGTTCCCGCCGAGGACCGAATCACAAAAGTGAAAAGGATCCTCCAAGCCACGGGAATGAACTTTTAGTGACTGGGTCTTGTCCAAAAATGTGGGATCCAAACGATTTGTTTAACCCATCCTTCATTGTGGAAGGTTCGGGATGGGCGACATAAACACCTTTGTTGTAATCTAACCCTGTTGAAGTGCAAAAGTTTTGTAATCCAGGGTGTATTGTTGCCCCATTAAGACCGAACGATGAGATACTCCCGAGTGGTCTAAGGTTATTCTCATCGGTTGAAGGTGTCGGGTCAAAGGCTTTAGCAGATTGCCCAAAACTCCACGAGGTAGTTTGGGTACACCACCGAGGACATTTACAAAGGCCGTTTTGAGTGGGCGATTGAATAAAAATTTACAATGTCTTTATAGGTTGGGACATTTTCGTGGTATTCAAAATTACCTATGACATTGTTTGTTTTGAATTCAACGTTTGTGAGATCCCTACCATCGAGAAGCAAAGCGGAGAGATTGTGTTCTAGCCATATCTATTAAAGAAGTTTTAGGGTTTAAAAACGTTTGGCAAGAACAATCAAAATGTTTAGATCTCTAGTTTGTGATGAAAAACTTTGTAAATGTTTACAAGGAAGGTTTTCAAAAGAGATTTTGAGCGCACACAAATGTTTTTGAATTTTTGAAATGATTTTGTGAGTTTAGTTGCGAGAAAAGATTTGTGTGTGTTGATTGTGTTGGAGAAGAGGGTATTTATAAAGTGATAAGAGGGTGTTTTGTGCACAAATGGAAAAGTTAGAGTAGGTTTTGAAAGACTTTGAATTTCCCATTTAATGCTACCACTCCATTCCCCGCAAATAAAATCCCGCTTTTCAAGAGAACGATTGCGATTGCGGTAAAGTGCTCTTTTGCGAGATAAAATATCAATTTGATATTTTTGTTAGATGCATTAAATGCCAAGTGGGATGTGATGAAGACAAAGAGACATATATTCCTTATTAAATTGGCATAGTTACCAACCTAGGACATTAAAGTAAGCGATACTTGGACCATTTAGTTACTCATTCAATGCTCTTTGTCAAGTGTCGGGGACCCCGAATGAGTCTTACTCATTCGGTGAGAGGTTTATTTTGGATTTTGGGGAGGACGAACCATTTGAGAGAACTTATCGAGATTGATTTTCAGATACTTGACTTTCAATGTCAAGCATTCCCAGTCAAATTTCGGTCTCACGAAGGTAGGTTCATCCAAGGGTTTGGTGAAGATATCGGCCATTGATATTCGGTGAGGATGAAATGAAGTTCTATGTCTCCTTTCATTATGTGATCCCCGATGAAGTGATATCGATATCAATATGTTTGGTTCTCGGTGGAGGACGAGGTTGTTGGAGATTGCAATTGCACTAGTGTTATCACGTAAGATGGGTACCATTTTGTAATGGATGTCATAGTCATTGAGTTGACTTTTCATCCATAATACATTAACCTGACATCTGCTCATAGCCTACATATTCGACTTGGTGAGGACATAGCCACCGATTGTTGCTTCTTTGCACTCCAACACACCAGTTTTCCTCCAAGAAATTGACAGGACCACGAGGTACTTTTACATCCATGTTGCGCCAAGCATAATCGTAATCGAGTAACCTTGAGATCAAACCACAGCATATTGGATAATATAGTCCAAGGTTTGGGGTTCCTTCAGTACCGAGTATTCTTTTGGCTGCGGCAGAGGTGGGATTCTTTGGGATTGGGTGATATCTTGCTATTAGACAGACCGAAAATTGTATGTCCGGTCTAGTAGCGGTTAGATACATCGCTGAGCCAACAATCCCTCTGAAATGAGTTTGATTGGTGATTTGCCGGTGAGATCGGGTCCAAGGTTTTAGGTGGAACCATTGGTGTCTTCACCGAGGCATAGTCAAATATCTCATATTTCTTCAAGAGATTTCGGTGTATTTCTCTTGGTGATGGATATACCTTTATCGGTTTGCACGATTTGAAGTCCAAGAAAGTAAGTAAGTTCCCCATCATGCTCATTTCAAACTTCTTTGTCATTAGTTTTTAAACTGTTTGCAAAGTTTGTAGTTTGTTGAGCCAAAGATGATATCATCAACATACACTTGGACTAGTATCACATCCTGTTGGGTTCTATAGACAAGCGATGTGTTGTCTATCTTTCCTCCGACAAACTTGTTTTGTATCGGGAAGGCCGAGAGAGTTTCATACCATGCCACAGGAGCTTGTTTAAGTCCATAAAGGGCTTTGTCAAGCTTGCGACATAGTCGTGAATTCACTACTCTCAAAGCACGGAGGTTCTTGAACATACACATCTTCCTTGAGATCACCATTTAAGAATGAACTTTTAACATCCATTTGGTAGACCACAAGTTCATGTATGTTGCATATGCAAGGAAGATCCCTGATGGCTTCCATTCTTGCAACAGAGCAAATGTCTCATCATAGTCAATGCCTTCTTGTTGATTGTAACCTTTGGCTACAAGTATGGCTTTGTTTTAATGACATTGCCGTTTTCATCAGTTTTGTTTCGAAAACCCACTTCATTCCTATGACTACTACATCCCGAGGACATTTGATCAAGGTCATGACCTTGTTTTTATCAAACTGCTGCAATTCTTCTTGCATAGCTTTGAACCCGGCTTGGGTGTTTTAGAGCTTCAGTGACACTTTTGGGTTCAATGTCGATAGGTAATCGCATATAGACATTCATTGGTTGAAGCTGCAGTTAGACTAGCGACCATGCTTCTAGTGAGCATGCCTCGGTGGGTTCACCAATGATGTTTACAAGCTCAATGTCACGAGATCTTGTCCACTTACTTTGTGGTGCAGGATCCGAGCTTGAAGATGTCACTAGGAGTTCGGATGTGAGTTTAGGTGCAAGAGCCACAGAATCCGTTAGAACATCTGTAGAGATGTCTTGATCAGTTGAGGATCATGAGTTCTGAGTTCCGATCGTTTGGATCATTGTTGCATATCCCAGCGAGGATGATCGATTTTCAATGAACTCATTGATGGTTGGTTGGGGTAGGTTGTGGGGTAAGACATAATATGAGATGTCGGCATCGACTTGATATGAGGAATTGAGTTCGGTGTTGTACTCATCGAGGAGGATATCTTGATGAGTTATCAATTCCTATTTCCTCCACCGAGGTGTTGGTGAACCCGATGCTTTCAAGACTTTCATCAAAGGTGACATGAAAGGTTTCCTCAACTTGTTGTCTCCTTGTGTTAAAAACCCCAAGGCTTTGGAGATCGATGAGTAGCCTAAAAGTATCCATCATCGACTTTTGCATCAAACTTGCCTAGATGATCCTTGTGGTTGTGAATGAACACGGGACATCCAAACACATGAAAATAGCGATGTCGGAAGTCTACCTTTGAAGATCTCATATGGGGTTTTATTATGTCTTTTGACAATGATTGACCTGTTTTAAGTGTAACAGCGGTTTTGATCGCTTGATCCATAAATGTTTTGAGAGGGTGAGCCATTTAACATAGTTCTAGCGACCTCAATGAGAGTTCTGTTTTCCTTCAAGAACCCCATTTTGTTCGGGGTATAAGGAGATGAAAATTTTGAGAAATTCCTTTTCATCACGAAACTCTCAAGTTCTTGATTCGAACTCGGTGCCATTGTCGGTTCGGATTTGTTTAATGAGAATGTCATTCGGTTTTCAATCTTCCCGATGAATGACATTATTGTATCATCACCTGACTCTTTTGGAAAGAAAGTATACCTAAGTGTATCTTGAGAATTCATCAACAATGACAAGTGTATACTTCTCTTTGGATTGATCTGGGACCGACGGTCCAAAGAGATCCATGTGCAGGAGGTGAAGGCGCTTTGATGGAGAAATTTTGTTTTGTTTTGAATGATGCTCGTGGTGTTTACCCTTTTCATGAGCGAGCATGGTTTGTCTTTTGCAAAGACCGGTGATGGTAAGCCAAGGACCTTGTTTTGTTTTGCAGATTGTTGAGGTTTTTGAAGTTTAAGTGTGAAAGTCTCTTATGCCACGACCAATTGATAGTTTGGTGGCTTTAGCAAAGAGACACGTTCCATCTTGGGAGAGAGTTGACATGTCAAGCACATAAACATCATCTCTCCTAGAGCTATCAACACAACTTCCTTGTTGGCATTAAAATGGTACCTTGTTTATCATTGAATTGTACAATGAATTTTGCATCACATAGTTGGTGACATCGATGAGATTGTATTTGAGACCGTTGACATAGGCTATTCTAGAAAACTATTCTATTACGAGCCATCGAACCATAACCTTGATGGGACATGATGAGTTATCACCAAATACTACCTTGGGCCCGGTTCCTTTACATACTTGTGCAGATATTCCTTCACACGGTCATGCTTCTTGAGCATCCACCTGCCTAGATGCCAAATAGGCTCACGGCATGTCTCTGCACAAGTAGTAAACCCGAATTAGTTTCTCTTCGTGACCTACTTACTAGTGGGCTTGGATCTCAAGGTCTCTTTGAAATTTGCAATCGACTCATGGTCGGTGGTTGTGTGCAAGGTGCTACCATGTGTTTTGCATTTAGAGGTCGAGGATGACTCGGTGACTCAGGTTGTTTGGAATTTCTCCTTGCATGAATGATCTTGTCATGTTGGGATGTCTCATGAGTCGATTATCGCATATATCACAAAGATGTATTCATGAGACAATCATCCGATGATGATCATTGAACCGCAGTGAGGCGAGAGAGGAAAAGGTTTTGCTCTATTCTTTGGGCAGTTTTGGAGGATGAAGCATACCGATGACCAACTTTGGTATAGTTTGCTTGACCGACATCTTGTAGATGATCTGCGATCCTGTGATCATCCTTTTGCGAGATCATGCAAAAAGGATTCTATAGCGATTGTTAGTGGTATGGGTGGTGTAATGACACACCACACTTTTGTTTGTTTTGGAGGTTGACTTAGACTTTGAGGAACCGGAGGAAGTCGACTTTGTCTCCTTGATTGGTTCGGGGACCTTTTCAATGGATTCCATTTTTTAGTAAGCTTCTCACAAGTTCGATCGGTGGTTGGATTTGGTCACTTTAGTGGGACAGAGGATGATGAAGTCTCGCAGGAGTAGACTCTTGTTGGATTAGTTTTGCTTGTCTTTGTAGGATAGTTCTACCACGTCCGGACCTTTCTTTTGGTGAATGAGGATTGAATTGTAGTGGAGTAAGCTCGAGCTTGGAGCGGCACCTCAAGAGGTTTCGGTGGTGGAAGCGGTGCTTGAGATTCTCGCTTGACTCGAGAGATGTGTTCAAGACAACCGGCACATCGAGAGTCCAAGCATGCTCTTTAGAGCTTGACTTTCGAACTCTAGAATCCTTCCAAAATCAAAGTTTGGAAGCTTACTCAGATTAACTCGCTCGATCCATTCTTTGGAATTGGAATCACCAACATACTTGTAATCATGCCACCAGACACAAATGGCTTAGAGACTGTCTTTGTTGAGAGAGTTAGGGAGATGATCTTCACCTATGACTCTCTTCTTACTACTAGGGCTCCCAAACATCAAAGACCACAGGATTCTTAGTATCCAACTATTAAGAATATCATTTGCCTTTTAAGTTCATCTTGAAGATTCGATTTCTTTTGACTAGTTCGGTGTTTGAATTTGCAAAGTGGCGACCTCAAGCTTAGCTTGTTTTAAAATAAGCAATTCATCCCTACACTTGTTCAATTCAAAACTTAACTTGTTGTACTTAGAAAAAGATTGATCTTTGCTCTTCTACAAACTTAAGGTCAACATTTAGATAATTCATATAAGACCGCCAATCGAGTCATCATCCATGAAAGTAAAGTGTTTACCTTCTTGATGAGTGTGTAAATACTCATCATTTTGAGTCTATCTGAGCTCGCAAAACGTTTAAAATGCTCGAAATGCATCAAAATCTTGAAAATATTCCAAAATTGCATTTTATATGTTTCAGATGCAAAATGTTCAAAATCAGATGAAAAATGAGCTAAGTTTGCAAAATTGGCAGTTTCAGTCCCCCAAGTTTCAAAAGTTGTCAGAAATAGTCCCTGAGCCATAATTTCAAAAGAAAAATCACCAAAGGTCCTTTTAAAATCATAACTTGTCAAAATTAGTCCTTTGGTGAAATATATCAAAAGTTTTGAGAAATTACAAGTTTGGTCCTCCAAGTTTCAAATTTGGCAAAATTAGTCCTTGGAATTTTGAAAATGTCAAGTTTGGTCCTTGTATTATTAAAACTTGTCACTTATGGTCCCTTGGAACATCTTTGATAAAATGGCAGCCATGGTCCCTTGTTTTTCAGAATTTACACTAATGGTCCCTATGATTATTAAACCCTTAAGCCCATTGGACCCTTGTTTAAACCCCAAGTGACCCCCGCCATAACACCTTTTGGACCCTTCCACTTTTGACCCCCCTTTCAATAATACTGCCCAAGTCAATTCTGGTCAAACATAGCCTACGCGCCAAAAGTCCTTCCCCTTCAACTGCTCCTCTGCAACACACTACCCTCCCATCCCCCCTCCTCATTTTCCCCCTCCTTGTTCCCTCCACCTCAACATCCCTCCAAAACACATTTAATGCTTCTTCTAACCCTTCACTCAACCCACACCTGGCAAATGCAATTTTGGCGCCAAAAAGTGAATCAATGGCCACTATTACTTCAGCTGATCCAATGGCCCAAAAAAATGGTGGGATCAAATCAGAAACAAGTGGGAAGAATTTTCAGATATAAAGAGAAGCAAGAGGAGAGAAGGAAGACAAGTAGTTAGTTTTTTAATTTTCCTTAAATGTCGTTTTTCAAATAAATGTTTTAGTTTAAGTTAAAATGTTGTAATTTTAGTTTCTATGTATCACATTTAAGTGATAACATCATTGTAATGAGCTTTTGAGTTTCAATCCAAGTCTTTATATAAATTTCAAGTTTGTTGTTCACTGTTGCAATTTTTCAGTTTCAAATTCTATTGTCAAAGTTGTTAGTGGCTTATTTTAAGCTTAAATAAGTTTGTTTAAGCTCTTCATAAGCTTTGAGTAAGCTTACATTTCATTTTCAAGTAAATTTGGTGATGGTCAACAAAAGTCAAGCGGGTGCAATTGGATTTGGTTTTGGAATTTGGTTGATCGAGAGGATGATTTGGGTTGTATTAGATTAGGTTAGATTAGTTTTGGGTTTGGTTTTGGCTTTCTTGCAAGTATTTGGACATTTGTAAGTTGTTGAATCTGATCCTTTGGTTTATGTTAAACTGCATAATTAGCTTAGCTTTAATCTGTTTGTTTCCATTGGGGTTATTGCATTCATTAGCTCTCATATTGTCAGTAGATCATAAGTTTTAGCTGCTATAGATTTGAATTGTAGATTTGATAGAGTAGACTGCATAACTGATTTGAAACTTGTGTTTGGATCAGTTAAGGAATTTGTGATCAAGCTTAGGTTTGTGCTTATTAACTGCATACTTAGTCTCTATTTCAGTAACTTTAGTCATTTCAGTCCTCTTGTTGCATCCAAACACTCAAAAGGTCAAAATCATAGTGAAACTGTCTTTTGATTTCATTACTGTTAAAGTCAGTAGTTATAAATTTGCATATTGGCTTAAAATAAGTAGATCAAGCTTGCTGTCATCATGATTAGTCTTAAAATATCATAATCAGTTTACAAAATTGGATTAAATCTCACTAAAGTCAAAGTTTCATATCTGTTTTTCAAAAGTCAAAACTGTCAAATTCAGTTTTCTACCAAACTTTGAGGTTCTCTCCATGATTCAATTCTGAGTTAAAGTGTTTGAAGTTTTGATTAATCACAATTTCAATTGGTTTAGTGTTGAAATCTGCTTTTTGTCAAGTCTTATCAAGTCTTTTTAAGTTCCAAATCAGCTGTTCAAATCACCTTATTCTGCCCTGTTCACACTCAGCAGAACTGAGTGTGAATCAGGACAATTTGCAGACCTTGTGCAAGGTTTATTTCAGTGAGTTAGAAGCTAAAAATTGGTTTAGTTATAGGTTGCTAGGTGATCTTGAGGACTGCATAATTGGTTTTCACACAAGCTCTTATGATTAGTGCGTGAATAAGCTCAAAGTAGGAGTCTAGAAGCTGTTTGGTTAGACTAGTCGGTTTGCATAGATCATAAGTCGAGCTTGTGGCTTGTTAGGATTAGGTGTAATCGGTTAGAATTAGCTTATTTTAGTATAATCTAGCTTGATAGAATGATGTGGTGGCTTATTTCACTTATTAGCTTATTTTAAGTATTTTAT
Organism: Chrysanthemum lavandulifolium; assembly: GCA_022545495.1. Classification (NCBI taxonomy): domain Eukaryota; kingdom Viridiplantae; phylum Streptophyta; class Magnoliopsida; order Asterales; family Asteraceae; genus Chrysanthemum; species Chrysanthemum lavandulifolium. The sequence goes on along the minus strand of CM040239.1, from coordinate 163,522,334 downwards.
TTCATATCGGTTTGTACTCTGACCTCATATCTTACACATAAGCTTAATATTTCTTATTTTTCATAGATTTAGATTAATATTTTAGAATTTTCCTGAGTTTTCATAATTTTTGTCCTTTGTTTGGTATTTTCTCTATTTAAAATAGTTTTAGTCACTTTTAAATAGCTTTTATTGCAAATAATTAAGAAAAGTTCCAAAAATAATTTTCAATTTTCAGAGTTTAAGAAAAATATAAAAGCATAAAAATATTTTTCCTATTTTACCCCTTTTATTTGGTATTTTTCACAATTTAAATTAGATTTAAATAGTTTTAAATTTGTAGAAAATGGAAAAATAATCAGAAAAATATAAATTTAGTTTTGAAAATTCTCTTTTGATATTTTAGATTTTTTCAAGTCATAATTTTATTTTTCTAGCTTTATTTCCTATTTTCTTGTATTTTAGGCTAATGTTAAATAGTTAAAATTAGTTTTTAATTAATAATAATTAATTAAATAGTTATAAAAATAATTTTCTTTTTCTATAAATTTTCTTTTATCTTTAGGTTTGTAAAAATGTCATTTTCATATTTTTAGGTCTTTTATTTCTTAGATCTCACTTTTTATTTTGTACGTTTACGTAATTTTTATTTAAACGTAAGTTTTAAGTTTTAAACGTTCATCATTGTAAAAATAGTGATAGCGTTTATTTAATATATTTTATCTTTTTAATTTTCTTAATTTGCATTTAAGTCGCTGTAATTTATTAATCTTTTCTTTAGGTATAGTTATCCATCAAAATCCTTGCTGATTACTATCCTTAGTGATTATTCTATCGTCTGAAAATTGTTTGATACACCATTGAGTCTCCGTGGGACTTAACGACCCGGGAATTCATTATATTCTCTGATCTTCATTGCATTTGTGTCCGAGTAGTTTTAAGTTTATTACGATCGGTCATTCGCGAGTGGTCGGCTTGAGTGATAAAGCTTGACTGTTCAAAGAGATCAAATTTTAAGCATTCCGGGAGGCTTTAGCGTGTGTTAAACCTTTTTCAGATCCATTCTTGCACATATACCATCTTTTGTAAAAAAAAAATTTTGTGAAGTTATCAGAAAATCAAAAAGTTCATTAACACTTTCCTGAAGTGTTAACAACACCAAAAATATTTTCATTCTTTGTTTTTGCAATATGTTTTTCAAAAATCCAAAAAAATCCATCTTTATCCTCTCACATCTTTTGATTCTACATTTCTTACCCTCTAAAACCATTTGATTCTTTCTATGTCTCATCCTCACCAATTTGGTTGTGAATGGTGTGGGAGACCTCAAAATGGTGGAAATTGCCCCGGTTGTGGCATTGTGAATCCGGGAAACGGGTTTGTCTATGACCAAAATCCCTACAATGAAACAACTAATTTCCTCAACCAACCCCGCACTATGAGATGGAGACATATTCTTGTGAGTATTGTGGAGGTCCTCACCCGAGTTTTGAGTGTCAAGCGGGAACACGCTTGTCTATGAGCATAATCCTTGTAACAATTATGACTACTCTTATCATGACCAACCTCCACAAGTACCAAGCGATTCAAACACAACCTCTGCAAATTCCTCATGAACTTCTCGAAAATTGTCTAGATATACTCAAAGATTTAAAAGAATTGGTTAAAGAAGAGTCTCGTCGAAAGCGTATCTTTGAAGAACAAGCGACTAGAGTAAGTTCTCAATATTGGAAACCTCTCATATGCGACTATGATGATGACGACGGCGATGATTTTGATGAGGAATCTCGACTCGGTGGCAATCCCACTCCCGTTTCGAGCCTTTCATTTCCGACTCTTCCCTTCACTCACGCCGGTTGAGAAGTGAATTCCTTTGGAAGAGGTCGATGATCCTATTTCTTTGAAATTTTTGATCCCGAGGACTCTCTCACCATGGGGATAAGCATCTCGGCACTATTCGGAAGCGGAATCGTCTAATGTTGAGAACCTTATCCCGATCCCAAGTGAGTCCGAGGGAATTCTTGACCATGAGTGTGATGTGTCTTCTCCTCTTACAAATGATCTTGTTGAGACTTTCTCGATTTTGACAATGATTATAGTGATGCGATTCTTTATATTCTAAAGACATAGAATTTATTGATGCATCACTTCCACATTCGAGATCGTCAACTTAGAAGAGGATGTTGACCATGTTGTTTCCACAACGATTAATACGACTATCACTAATCCCTTATTCGAATTCGATTACGAATTTACTCTAAATTCGATTAATCCAATCTTTGATAGTGATGATTCGACACGGAGACTATAATGGACGAGGTGCATATTTATAGCCCACGGCACCGCACATGTCCCACCTCCGTATACTCTTCACGAGGAGTTCTCCGGTGAACTCACTCATATCATATCTCCGCTGGAGTATGATTACTTGGATGGCAAAATCATGATCGGGAGAGAATCTCAATTTGCATAGTTATGACAAATCTTCCCAACCTCCCAACCGAGATGCCTTCCAAACCAAAGAGCTCAACCAATAAAATCCAAATAAGTGCAAGCGCACTTAATCCAGGAAGAATATCTAGTCATGATTGTTATCATGATTTTCCTTCTTTTCTTCACCTACTCGGTGACTTCTCTCTCTTCACTCCTTGGGAATGAGGACACTATTTTTGATCCGGCATTTTCATTTATCATTTTGAGTGGTTCTATCTATATCTCATCGATTGTGGAACTTTCAACACATTCAATGTTTATACAAACATCTTGAATGAAAGTCCGATGGAGATTGTTTCTTCCACTTTGCTTCCCATGAACCAATTAATGCGGGGTCGAGTCAAGCTAGCAACTCATTAACCAAAAAGCGATGACACACCATATGGGTTTTCACCCATATTTCGACTTCTTACCCTTTCTACCACCTTAGTGTGGGGTGATGCCCCCATATATATATATATATATATATATATATATATATATATATATATATATATATATATATATATATATATATAAAAAAAATAATAATAAATAAATAAATAAAAAATAATAATTTTTTTTTTAAATAATGGCCGTAGTATTTCCCTTTTACGTTCTATGTTTCGGCATAATCGCCGGTACTTTGAATATTGAGGGCAATATTCATTTCTAAGTGTGGGGGGGAATTCTCACAAATTTTATCATGTATTATCCACCCAATTCCCCCATTTTTGGCCCAAAATATTTTTTGGAGTAAGTGTTTTGCACTTACTCAATTGGTTATCAGTCCGCCATGTCTAATAAACAAAATGATTGGCTAATCCAGGAGCAAACGGCTCTTGGTAAAGATATATCAAATCCGTTTACGGCTTGCAATTTGCCCAAAATTGTATGGTATTCAACTCACCATATCCTAAAAAGTGAAGAGTTGGCTAGCCATGCAAGGTTATGGCTTGTGGTAAAGGCGATGGAAAAACCATAATTGGTAATCACTCACCAAAGATAATCACGATAATTTATCTAAGAGTTGGCTAGTCCGAGCAAGCGGCACGGTAAAGACAAATCAAATCCGTTTAGACTTATGATTTGCTCAAAATCATTTGGTTATCGATGTACCATGGTTCTTACTTGAACCGAAACATTTGGCTACTCGAGTAATGGCTTTTGGTAAAGAGATTCAAATCCATTAAGTTTTCTCAAAAGATTGCTAGGGACTAGCAATAGTTTAGTGTGGGGATTGATGAGTGTGTAAATACTCATCATTTTGGGTCTATCTGAGCTGCAAAACGTTTAAAATGCTCGAAATGCATCAAAATCTGAAAATATTCCAAAATTGCATTTTATATGTTTCGGATGCAAAATGTTCAAAATCGGATGAAAAATGAGCTAAGTTTGCAAAATTGGCGGTTCAGTCCCCAGTTTCAAAGTTGTCGAAATAGTCCACGAGCCATAATTTCAAAAGAAAAATCACCAAAGGTCCTTTTAAAATCATAACTTGTCAAAATTAGTCCTTTGGTGAAATATATCAAAAGTTTTGAGAAATTACAAGTTTGGTCCTCCAAGTTTCAAATTTGGCAAAATTAGTCCTTGGAATTTTGAAAATGTCAAGTTTGGTCCTTGTATTATTAAAACTTGTCACTTATGGTCCCTTGGAACATCTTTGATAAAATGGCAGCCATGGTCCCTTGTTTTTCAGAATTTACACTAATGGTCCCTATGATTATTAAACCCTTAAGCCCATTGGACCCTTGTCTAAACCCCAAGTGACCCCTGCCATAACACCTTTTGGACCCTTCCACTTTTGACCCCCCTTTCAATAATACTACCCAAGTCAATTCTGGTCAAACATAGCCTACGCGCCAAAAGTCCTTCCCCTTCAACTGCTCCTCTGCAACACACTACCCTCCCATCCCCCCTCCTCATTTTCCCCCTCCTTGTTCCTTCCACCTCAACATCCCTCCAAAACACATTTAATGCTTCTTCTAACCCTTCACTCAACCCACACCTGGCAAATGCAAATTTGGCGCCAAAAAGTGAATCAATGGCCACTATTACTTCAGCTGATCCAATGGCCCAAAAAATTGGTGGGATCAAATCAGAAACAAGTGGGAAGAATTTTCAGATATAAAGAGAAGCAAGAGGAGAGAAGGAAGACAAGTAGTTAGTTTTTTAATTTTCCTTAAATGTCGTTTTTCAAATAAATGTTTTAGTTTAAGTTAAAATGTTGTAATTTTAGTTTCTATGTATCACATTTAAGTGATAACATCATTGTAATTAGCTTTTGAGTTTCAATCCAAGTCTTTATATAAATTTCAAGTTTGTTGTTCACTGTTGCAATTTTTCAGTTTCAAATTCTATTGTCAAAGTTGTTAGTGGCTTATTTTAAGCTTAAATAAGTTTGTTTAAGCTCTTCATAAGCTTTGAGTAAGCTTACATTTCATTTTCAAGTAAATTTGGCTGATGGTCAACAAAAGTCAAACTGGGTGCAATTGGATTTGGTTTTGGAATTTGGTTGATGCAGAGGATGATTTGGGTTGTATTAGATTAGGTTAGATTAGTTTTGGGTTTGGTTTTGGCCTGCTGCAAGTAGCTGGACATTTGTAAGTTGTTGAATCTGATCCTTTGGTTTATGTTAAACTGCATAATTAGCTTAGCTTTAATCTGTTTGTTTCCATTGGGGTTATTGCATTCATTAGCTCTCATATTGTCAGTAGATCATAAGTTTTAGCTGCTATAGATTTGAATTGTAGATTTGATAGAGTAGACTGCATAACTGATTTGAAACTTGTGTTTGGATCGAGTTAAGGAATTTGTGATCAAGCTTAGGTTTGTGCTTATTAGCGCATACTTAGTCTCTATTTCAGTAACTTTAGTCATTTCAGTCCTCTTGTTGCATCCAAACACTCAAAAGGTCAAAATCATAGTGAAACTGTCTTTTGATTTCATTACTGTTAAAGTCAGTAGTTATAAATTTGCATATTGGCTTAAAATAAGTAGATCAAGCTTGATGTCATCATGATTAGTCTTAAAATATCATAATCAGTTTACAAAATTGGATTAAATCTCACTAAAGTCAAAGTTTCATATCTGTTTTTCAAAAGTCAAAACTGTCAAATTCAGTTTTCTACCAAACTTTGAGGTTCTCTCCATGATTCAATTCTGAGTTAAAGTGTTTGAAGTTTTGATTAATCACAATTTCAATTGGTTTAGTGTTGAAATCTGCTTTTTGTCAAGTCTTATCAAGTCTTTTAAGTTCCAAATCATTTGTTCAAATCACCTTATTTCGCCTGCTCACACTCGTGAATCGAGTGTGAATCAGACAATTCTGAACCTTGTGCAAGGTTTATTTCAGTGAGTTAGAAGCTAAAAATTGGTTTAGTTATAGGTTGCTAGGTGATCTTGAGGACTGCATAATTGGTTTTCACACAAGCTCTTATGATTAGTCTGTGAATAAGCTCAAAAGTAGGAGTCTAGAACTGTTTGGTTAGACTAGTCAGTTTGCATAGATCATAAGTCAGAGCTTGTGGCTTGTTAGGATTAGGTGTAATCAGTTAGAATTAGCTTATTTTAGTATAATCTAGCTTCAGTAACAGTGTGGTGGCTTATTTCACTTATTAGCTTATTTTAAGTAGCTTATTTCATATCAGTTTGTACTACAGCCCTCATATCTTACACATAAGCTTAATATTTCTTATTTTTCATAGATTTAGATTAATATTTTAGAATTTTCCTGAGTTTTTCATAATTTTTGGTCACTGTTTGGTATTTTTCTCTATTTAAAATAGTTTTTAGTCACTTTTAAATAGCTTTTATTGCAAATAATTAAGAAAAAGTTCCAAAAAAATAATTTTTCAATTTTCAGAGTTTAAGAAAAATATAAAAAGCATAAAAAATATTTTTCCCTATTTTTCCCCTTTTATTTGGTATTTTTCACAATTTAAATTAGATTTAAATAGTTTTAAATTTGTAGAAAATGGAAAAATAATCAGAAAAATATAAATTTAGTTTTGAAAATTCTCTTTTGATATTTTAGATTTTTTCAAGTCATAATTTTATTTTTCTAGCTTTATTTCCTATTTTCTTGTATTTTAGGCTAATGTTAAATAGTTAAAATTAGTTTTTAATTAATAATAATTAATTAAATAGTTATAAAAATAATTTTCTTTTTCTATAAATTTTCTTTTATCTTTAGGTTTGTAAAAATGTCATTTTCATATTTTTAGGTCTTTTATTTCTTAGATCTCACTTTTTATTTTGTACGTTTACGTAATTTTTATTTAAACGTAAGTTTTAAGTTTTAAACGTTCATCATTGTAAAAATAGTGATAGCGTTTATTTAATATATTTTATCTTTTTAATTTTCTTAATTTGCATTTAAGTCGCTGTAATTTATTAATCTTTTCTTTAGGTATAGTTATCCATCAAAATCCTTGCTGATCACTATCCTTAGTGATTATTCTATCGTCTGAAAATTGTTTGATACACCATTGAGTCTCCGTGGGACTTAACGACCCGGGAATTCATTATATTCTTTGATCTTCATTGCATTTGTGTCTGAGTAGTTTTAAGTTTATTACGGTCGGCCATTCACAAGTGGTCGGCTTGAGTGATAAAGCTTGACTGTTCAGCACAAATCACTTCTTCATTGTGATGTTGACCCATTCCCCGTTCCTAGCATGATTCTTCCCAACAGCTAGCTTGTCTTCTTCAGATAGAGCCATTAGAGCACTGACATGTACCATTTCATCATCCGATGAGATTGGCTCTTCATCGATCAAAGGTTTGACCATGAGGCCTTTGTTCTTACCCCGCATGATTGAACATTTTTGTTGTTTCGAGGGTGGCCTCAAGCAATGCAAGCTTAGCTTTTCTTTCTTATACTTAGCTTCATAATCAATGGTTTTGTTAAGATCAGTTGTTTTGAACATTTTGATGAGGCCGATAAATTTTTGGTTGAAATTTGCTAAAGCACGAAGGCGATTAGATCACGATGGTTTGTAAGAGGGTTGAAGTTGTTTTGAAAAGCAGTCTTTTGCAAAATGGCCTTTTATGACACTTGTAGCATTCGGTGTCTTGATTGCTTTAGCAGTTGAAAACCTTTGTTTCTTTTATAAACCTTGAGAGTTAGCGAGTGCCTTCCGAAATTGACATTGGTCACTTAGGTACTCCTCACTTGATCTCTCATCGGGCTCATCATCGAGTTTTCTTGGAAATCTTGAACTACATTGCTAGAAAAGCGGTTGATATTGGTGATGAGGTAGTGGTCGAGGACTTCTTGACTTCACGAGACTTCTTTAAGTCGGTATCGTCTGTGATGAGGTTTTCCTCATAGACAAATTTCCATAAATTTCGGAAGCTCAAGATTTTGGATATGATTAGCATTCACGAGTCCCCGAGAGAAATTCAACCACTTCTCGGGAGACATTTACAAAACCAACATTGATTTCATGCTTAGACAACTTAACACCATCATTTGAAAGTTCATTTAAAAGAGTTTTGTATCGGTGTAAGTTTGAGAGAGAGTTTCGAGTCCTTAGCCACGAAGGTGTTATACTCAAGTTTCGGTCCATTATCCTGTTTTCCTTGGTATCGGATGGTCCTTCATGACTATGAACTAGGTCATCTGGTTTGCTTAGCGAGACTACGACTTATATCGAGACTCCATAATATCGTCGGGAAGACAAGATATTATGATACTTTTGAGTCTTTGGTCTGGTTGACCACTCTCCTTTCATCCTGGTCCATCGAGCTTGAGGTTTGGGCAACCCTTGATCTTTGGGACAAATGGACCTTCATTTATGCACTTGACATAATAAGGTTCCATCCCAATCAAATAGCAAAGCATTCGCTTTTCCATTTGTTGAATTTGCCAACTTCAAGTCTAGGGCAACAATGGTGAATAAGCTCCACCCTTTTATCGACTAGTTGGGGTACATCAATTTCGACCATTTAGGATCCTAATTTAAAACTTTTAGAGCGGCCTAAAAGCAGTTTTATAATTAGCCTTGCTCGATACCACTTGTTGTTCCCGTTCACTATCGTTTAAAACGACTTAAGTTTATAAAACAAGTTAAAGTGAACTATGGTGAAATTAACATAAAGAAAACACACCAAGTAATTTTCAACATCATATTCTTATTAGAAATAAATCAACAAAGAATCGTTACCCAAGTACTTGCGGAATAGTACTTGGGATTGAAATGACAAAGTTGGGTGATTCTCTCTAAGCTCGGGCTATGTCGAGCACAACTCTTAGAGCTCACCGAGCTATCTCGGGAACTAAGTTGTATTTGGAGGAGTGAAAAGATGGCTTGCGTGTATGTGTGTTACAATTCACAAGCTTAACCTTTTCACTCCATCTCTTATGCTATTTATACATGTATGATATTTGACTCTTTCTAAGTGACAACCGACATCATCTGAAGACAAAATATTGATGTATTTTGTCTCATTTACAAAGACTATTCTAGGTAAGAGACAAGACTACTTTCCTAAGTTCGGTGATGACACCGAGCCTTATGTTTTGCCATTCAAGGAAAGTTGACTTTGGTTGATAAGGACTTCGTCTTATCTCGATTCAACCTTTCCGCCTTGTCCCGCTCTTTCTTGATCTTTACATCCTTGATCTTCTACTTGGTTTGTCTTGATGTAAGAAGTTGGAGAGGAATCTTAGGGATTCGGTGAGTTATTGTCATCACTCATTTGAATCCATCATCTTCTTCTTGACTCGGTCTTCACCCTTTAAGTTCCGCCTTCTGGTGGAGACTTCTTCTTTGCCTCTTCCGAGTATCTCGAAGGCGACTCACCGAGAGACTATGCACTCAATGACTGTTTGTGTTAGCGGATTAAATACTTGGGCTATTTTCAATTCAAATCCTAGATTAAGGGGTTTGGGTATTTACTGAACCCAACAAAGGAGAACTAAACAATTCTCAGGAACTCAAAAACAAAATAGAAATTAGCAGTTATGGAGGTGATGAATCGAATATATACTTGTTGGAAGGAATGCATAGGGCTCTCTTTATATAGAGAAGAATCCTAGAATAACTATGATACAATTCCTAGGGATCTCAGTAGCCATCCTATAGTCCAAATAGGATATGAATTAATAATAGTTATCCCAAGTAGGAAAAGAATCCTACTGCTTTTGGGACACGATTCCAACAATCTCCACCTTGAACCAAAAGCCATAACTCTTCATAGTTGCCGTCGCCGCACCCCGAAGGGTATCAAACACCAGTAACACCAACTAAGTCCATGTAATTTTTGAACTTAGTTGGGGTGAGAACTTTTGTCAACATATCAGCAGGATTGTCATTGGTATGTATTTTATCAACTAGAACTTCTCCTTTTTCAACAATATCTCAAACAAAATGGTGTCTCACTTCGATATGTTTGGTCTTGGAATGAAACTTGTTTTTTTAGTTAAATGCACAGCACTTCGATTGTCACAGTACACAACAAGTACATTTTGAGATAGACCAAGTTCAGTTACCATTCCTCGAAGCCATATAGCCTCCTTCACTCCTTCGGTAGAAGAAATATATTCCGCCTCTCTGGTTGACAAAGTTGTGATAGCTTGTAACGACGAATACCAACTGATAGCAGAACCACAATGTGAAAAAATATATGAGGAAAGAGACTTTCTTGCATCGAGGTCACCCGCATAATCAGAATCAACATATCCTACAATTCCATTTGGACTAGCACGACTTTTCTCAAAAGATAATCCGATATTACTAGTCCCTTTCAAATAACGAAGGATACATTTAACAGCTTCCCAATGCATTTTTCCTGGATTATGCATGTATCTACTCACCACACAAACGGCATGGGCCAAATCGGGACGAGTACAGACCATGGCGTACATTAAACTACCAACCGCACTGGAATATGGAACAAGAGACATATCTTCCATATCTTCTTCAGACTTCGAGCATTCATGAGAGGACAACTTAAAATGTGGTGCTAACGGAGTAGGAACGGGTTTGCAACTGCTCATGTTGAACTTTTTGAGAACTTTTGAAATGTAATCAGATTGTGATAAAGTAAGCTTACCCATTTTTCGATCTCTTCGAATTTCCATACCTAAAATCTTTTTAGCAACTCCCAAATCTTTCATATCAAATTCATTGCTAAGTTGATCTTTTAACTCTTTGATTTGATCTTTATTAGGTGCCGCAATTAACATATCATCCACATAAAGTACCAAATAAAGGAAAGATCCATCGGGAAATTTTCGGAGATAAACGCACTCATCATAGCTACAACGATCATAGCCATGCCCAATCATAAAGGAATCAAACCTTTTAAACCATTGTCGAGGAGATTGCTTTAATCCGTAGAGCGACTTTTTCAATCTGCACACATGGTCCTCCTTTCCAGAAACTTCAAAACCTTCGGGTTGCTCGACGTAAATTTCTTCTTCAAGATGGCCATGAAGAAACGTTGTTTTTACGTCTAGTTGTTCCAGCACTAAATTGTTCAAAGCAACAATAGAAAGTAAAAGTCTAATTGAAGTATGACGAACAACAGGGGAGAATACCTCATTGAAATCAATAGCCTAACGTTGATCAAACCCGTGAACTACATATCGAGCTTTGTACCGCTTGCTTTCAACCCCGGGAATACCATCTTTAATCTTGAACAACCACTTGCAACTTATCACACGTTTCTCCCTAGGAAGCTTCACAAGCTCCCATGTTTCATTTTTGTGCAAACTCTCAACCTCTTCTTCCATTGCCACGACCTACTTATCACATTCAGGACTTGAGATTGCCTCAGAATAATTTTTAGGTTCACAATCTTCAATATGGGTTGCAATGGTAAACGTGTAAGCAACTAAATCACATTCATAATCCTCAAGTCTTGGAGGTCTATTGACTTGCCGCCTTTCACGATCCCGAGCTAAAAGATACTCGGTTTGAGGCTGACTTTGTATACCAATTGTAACTTATAGGATTTCACAAACACATCAAACCATAACCATATGGGGCGTATAATAAGTTTAGAGAGAGAAAGTTCTAGAGAGAGAAAGGGAAGAGAGTTAGGAACTATGTGAAACAAAAGAAAAATGGTATTGAAGCTCCAACCCTCTACCTTGGGAGGTAGAGGGTATTTATAGTTTTCTTACAAGACTCGCCACCTACGGGCTGTGGATCAGGCATACAGTGGGTAAAGACCCGTCCGTCCTCCACGGTGTTACTTAACTAAATACTAACTAATATTAAATGACTACGACTACGAGCTTTCTAACGATTACATATACTTGAGGTGACCGACACTTTAACGAATGGATTTTCTAAATCCTAACAGATTAGCATGTATGGTGTCATCATCTTGTGTTTCAATGTGTTCATCATCAAATGTAGTTTGAGTATGTGCGCTAGTTTCAACATCGAACTCAAACTCCACCTTACCTTCTGTATTATTATTATCAACCTTATGAGATGGCACAAAATCTTTATCAGGATTAACGATAACATCTTCATTAAAAGTTACGTCTCTACTATGAATAATCTTACGATACTTAGGATCGGGACACCAAACACGATAACCTTTTACCCCTGAACCGTAACCTAAGAAAATGCATTTAACAGCACAAGGAATTAGTTTTCCCTCATTTATATGTACATAAACAGGACATCCAAAAACTCTTAGATCAGAATAATCAAGTGAATTGCCTGACCATAGTATTTCTGGTATATTGCCATCAAGAGATCTGTGAGGAGAACGATTTATCAAATATGTTGCGGTAGTTGCAGCTTCAACCCAAAAATCCGTGTCCAATTTGGCTTGAGAAAGAATACATCGCACTTTATCCATAATAGTCCTGTTCATTCTTTTTGCAACGCCGTTTTGCTGCGGTGTCCTAACAAGTGTGTGGTGTCGTGCAATGCCATACTTTTGACATAACGCATTAAACTCTTCTCCACAAAACTCAAGACCATTATCAGTTCTCAACTTCTTGATTTTTCTTTCTGTTTGGTTTTCTATCAGTACTTTCCACTCTTTAAAAGTGGGGAACACCTCATCTTTGTGCTTTAAGAAAAAAACCCAAACTTTACGAGAAAAATCATCAATAATAGTCAACATATAATGTTTACCTCCTCGAGACGTGACAGGAGATGGCTCCCATAGATCTGAATGAATGTAATCAAGAGCATCCTTGGTCCTATGAATACCTGAAGAAAAACTTACCCTTTTCTGCTTGCCAAACACACAGTGTTCACAAAACTCCAAGTTGCATGAAACTTTAATAAGACCTTTCTTGGCAAGAGTATTCATACCTTTTTCACCCATGTGACCCAAGCGATAATGCCAAAGCTTGGAATCGTTGGGGTGTGCCTTCGATGTAGCAATTGCAGCCGTACTAGACTCTATGGTACCTTGTAGTATATATAAACCACCTGATTGAATGTCATTCATCAACAACAAAGCTCCCTTGAATATTTTCATGACTTCGCCTTCACCAGAGTACTTACATCCATTAGCCTCAAGAGTGCTAAGAGATAAAAGATTTCTTTTTAAGTTTGGAACATGCCGAACCCCAGTAATGGTCCTAACAATACCATCATGCATCTTAACCTGAATATTACCCATCCCAATAACCGGACAAATAGTATGATTCCCCATATACACATTACCGCCATTTAAAGATTCATAAGTGGAAAACCAACTTCGATGGGGAGTCATGTGGAAGGTACAACCAGAGTCAACTATCAATTCATCTTTTGATTTTTCGGTGTCAATAGCCAAATAGACATCACCATCAGATTCCACCTTGGCAATGGCTACCTCGGCGGTTTTTTCGGGTTCTTCTCGTTGTTCCCTTTACCTTCTCTTTCTAGTTTGTTCTTTAACTTGTAACAATCAAAGACAATGTGACCAAGTTTCTTGCAATATTTGCAAGTCTTGTTTGAATATTTTCCACGAGACTGCGATCGATGTTTTTTATTGTTATTGCTACTCTCACCTCGGTCAGAAGTTCGGCCTCTGCTTGCAACCAACCCTTCACCACTTTCTTGTTCAATATTATTATCATACTTTTGCTTGGACAACAAAGCATATTTAACATCATCAAACGATAGTGTTTCATGGTTTCCGTATAGCATGATTTCTTTAAAGTGTTTATAAGAAGGAGGTAAAGAGATAACCAATAATACGGCTTTGTCCTCATCATCAATGTCTACATCTAGATTCTCCAAATCAATGAGAATTGTATTAAATTCATCAATATGGTCTTGAACAGATGTACCTTGTTTCATACGAAAACTGTAAAGACGATCCTTAAGCCGAAGCTTGTTCGCAAGACTCTTTGTCATGTAAAGAGATTCTAACTTGAACCATAAACCAGCCGTGGTGGTCTCGTGTATAACCTCCCGCAGAACTTCTCGAGTTAGAAAAAGTTAGATCGTGGCTAAAGCCTTCTCATCTAATTCAAGCCAATCTTCATCTGACATAACTTGTGGTTTGTGCGCAACACCCTTAAGGGCCTTCTTGTACCCATGATGCGTTAATACAACTTGCATATGAACTTTCCAAATAGCAAAACTAATCTTGCCATCAAACTTATCGATGTCAAATTTGGTGACCATTGTGACAAGTCTCTGATACCACTTGTTAGGGTTATTGAGCTTGCACGGAAGCGAAGATTAAACCTAAACCAATAATCAACCAAAGTAACGATAATAATAAACAAAGAACACAAACGATTTACGTGGAAACCCCAATTTAATGGGAGAAAAACCACGGCGACGACCACAAAATCCACTATATCAAAACGAGAGTACAAACCTTCAATGGTATATAGGCCAGTTGAAGTATGCAAAGGAGAACTAAACAATTCTCAGGAACTCTAAAACAAAATAGGGATTAGCAGTTATGGAGGTGATGAATCGAATATATACTTGCTGGAAGGAATGCATAGGGCTCTATTTATATAGAGAAGAATCCTAGAATAACTAGGATACAATTCCTAGGGATCTCACTAGCCATCCTATAGTCCAAATAGGATATGAATTAATAATAGTTATCCCAAGTAGAAAAAGAATCCTACTGCTTTTGGGACACGATTCCAACAAATACATTAGACATAATCAATATCAATAATTTAGCCTGCTGATAGGAGAGTAAAGTTATCTTCAAATCCGATTTGCCTGAAAATCATTTATTTGTTAGCATTTTCGACAGCGTTTTCTTTTTTTAGTTATACCTTGAAATAAATGAAATGTAATTCTTAAAAAAAGAAATAAAGTAAGAAATACTAAGCCAATAGCGTGTAGTATAATTGGTATGGATTAATCATTTTTGCACCTAACAAATATAAGATTAAGGGTTCAAGCTTTAGCATCACAACAACAACCGTTAAATGAGTAATGTATATCTCTCACATTATAAAAAGACGTCCGATTATAGACCAACTCGACTACTCGAGTCACCAATGTATGAAATGAGAACCTGAATTTACATTTCAGCATATAAATCAAATTAAAGTCTCATATGAAATATTGTGACCACCTCTGCAGACACAATCAATGTATCACGTGTCTTACATGTGAACACATTAAAAAGTACGTACTACGTAACATTTAGGGCCAGTTTGATTCGAGGGTGTAAGGTTTGAATTTAAGGATGATGTCTAATAATCAAAGTTATAAATAGCGCGAGGTGTGTTATGACGGCATAATGAAGTCTCAGGTTTCAGCAGTCAAGGCGAAGCTTTTGCTTTTATAAAGCGTGACATAAGACGACACAAAGTATGAAAATATTTATATATTTATATCATATTTCATGTATATCGAGTTTATAAAAAAACGTGACATAAAACAGCATAACGCGTGACATGATAGCATGACCAAACCTCACGTCTTTGCAAAACCTTTGCAAATCTTTGCACGCCTTTTAGAACCATACTAAAAATGTTGTTGGGTATACGTGAGTGGGCCTCAAAAATGAGGATGAATCATAATATATGCTTTGTAAAATTCCCTACTATTTTGCCAATTTTTATCATTTCTTTTCTTTTTCATGCGGGCTCTTTTTTAACCTCCTCCATTCATAATCTTTTAATTTATTTTAAAATTAATAATACTTTTAAATAAATAAATTATATTCATTCAAAATATATACAATATATTATTTAATTATACTTTTCTTTCTCATAATTCAAATTTAAATTCAATACCGAATTCAAATCTTAAACTCATCTACAAACCAAATAGGCCCTTAGTAGAGTCAAACTTTTATATTATCTAAGATATGCCATTCAGCCATTTTAAGATCTATCAATATGGCTAGAACCAGTCAATGAAGGCTTAACAAATAAAATGTAATGTATAATCTTGATTAGGTGATCCATTCTTTGTATCGGGTTATACGAGTATAATGAATTAACAAAACATATGATTCGAATGTATAGAATGATGAGAAATACTATATCGACAAAAGGTTTAAAAACAATTTATACACAATGACATGTTAATGAAGTTGGATCAATAATGTTGTACTGAGTTTTCTATTTTATCATTATCATCCACCATATTTATATGACATATATGTGTGGATATTGTTTAAAATCTTTTTTGGATGTATCATTTCATAAAAATGATACATTGTGCCAAGTGGCAAGTGTAATGCATGAATTGGTGGATTAATGCGTACAATAGTTTAATACGGAGTATTAAGCGTGGTTAGTTTTAGAATAAAAGACTTTACAAAAAATAATGTGCCAATTAAGTTGTGTTCGGATTGATTTACTTGGGTTAGCGACAAATTATAATCTCTACCCAAACATTAGCCGTTTACTAATCATGTCAAGTACTTAACCCAAACTCAGACCTGCATATCACGTGTAGCCCGTTTGTAAGACGTTTAACATGTTTCAGTAAATAGATCAAAAGGTGAAGAAGGTTTGTGGTTTGTCGATTTAATAAGTTAAATCCAAATATCATATAAATAAAATACAAATAACTATACAACAATTTCAATGATATGTGAATTATAATCGTAATTCATTTTCATATTGTATATAGATATGTTTATTCGCAACTCAAACCTGTTCCAATGGAATTACTTGTTAAGTACATAACAAAAATGCATTTAATTCATGTCCAACATAAAATCAAAGTTATATATTATACCTTTTTAAAGTCTTATATAGTTAAACGGGTTTACGGATTGACTTGTTTAATACTTACTCAATCAAAACACGACCCGTTTATCAAACATGATAGACTAGTTGACATGTTTATCCTCAATCTAAACATGTCTTTTATCGTATCGTGTCAACAATTGTCATCCCTAGAAACTACCCACGTTTCTTAAAGTGGACGTACACTCTAATATGTGCGCTATTGAATCGGCTTGAACAATGTGAGTCATTTATTCGGTTACCGATTATTTAGGTTTGCAAGAATAATACAACTCTAGATTCGGATGGACAATTTTGAATTTTCATCACATACAATGGAATTTTATTATCTATGTATACTAGTTATAAGTCCCGTGCACGCACGGGGTTTGTAAAATTTTATATTTTCTTATGATTATCAAATATGAAATCATACAACTAACTAATATTCAAATGCCTCTTTAAATACCTTTTTGGATTTCAGCACTGGGTTTAATTATTGGTGTATGTGTAAGTTTATAGTAAGAAGCATAAATGTTATGAAAAGCTAAAAAAAAAATTTAGAAACAAAACCAAGTGAAGATTGCATATCCTCACCATTGAAAAACTAATAAAACTAATAGTGTAAAATTAAGTCCAAAAATTAACAAAAAAATATCTTATTTTTAAGCAAAAAGGGTAGCATATAAATGAGGAATATGATGGTTGAACCAAAATATGGAGATGGGTCTTCTAAACTACAACACTTCTACAAAATCAATAGACTTATAGCATTGATTTCAACTTTATGAAGTTACAACCAAACTTAATCTTAAATAGACCACACTAAGAAGACTAATAAACATCAATAGACATGGTCATAATTATCTTGTTTGAACAAATCTTTGTAGCAAATTCTCATATTTATGCATACTGTTGCAACCAAGCGTTATTTGAGTTTGGAATATGCCTATTTCTAACCAACAAAGTTCAAAAGAGTAGTGGTCATTTATTTAGAATCTGAACAATCACATTTAAATATCTGTCAAAACGGTGTTACGCATCAACTCTTGAATGTTAAGGGAACCATCCTTGAGCCATCACAAGTCCTTTATAGCTAGTAAACCATAACCTTATCACTTGGTAAAATTAGTAAAGAAGGATACACTTGTGCATAATAATACACAAAAACCATACATTATGAAACAGAAACTGATTCCATAAAACCAAATTAAGTTCAAAAGCCTTGATACATAGCTTACAACATAACGCTAATATCATAAAACAAACCAAGGTCAGCTAGAGGCTGTAAGGGTCACACAAACATAACGTTTCAGAGATTCTAACTACAAAGCCTACATGTACACACTAATCGCTTTTTCATAGTTTGAACGCGATCATCTCACAAAGAGTGCAGAAACCTCATTGGCGGCAGAGGTCAGGACCTATGAAGCCATACATATTGTACTAAATATGTACATAACCCTTTAAAATTTTGAACAAAGTTAACATTATACTATTTGGTATATAGTTCGACTGTTGAACTTTATTTTCTCATTAAATTGTCATGTGTAAATTTCCCACAAGTTGAGAGGCTTACTCATTGACAGCAAGATATGCGCTATATTCAGTGCGTTGAGTGTTCGTGAACCAGTGCACTTCCAATTATAATGCCCATGCCAGACTTTTGAAAGTTTTAAACAAACATTTGTTACTATTATGGGGGTGTTTGGTTTTACATAATGAGGAGAACGAACCTCCCTATGTTAATCCCCTTTGCTTTTTAGCCATTTTCTATGTCTTAAAAGTACATAGTTTATGTTTGAAAAAACTCTTTACTATAGAGATAATAATATCTCTCAGCAATGTTCTAAGCGACGTATCTATGTGTGCAAAATAGAGAACGGGTCATAACAGGCTTGCTTGACCCAGAAACACTTTCAAGTGCATTATTCATTGGTTATACATGTTTATGCTGTCATTTTTTAAGATTTCTATTAATAATCTATCTTTAAGGTATTGAGTACATAAATACTACATTCGCGGAGATTTATTGTAACATCTTTTAGTAAAATAGAGCAAATAAAGAAATCCATTTTTATTTTATTTTGTAGCTTCAAATTTATTTACTTGGGTATATATGCAATATAATCACCAATACATAAAAAAATGAAGATTAATACGTAACCAAACCGTGTAATTGGTCTTGTTTCATCTTCAATCATCACATTGCCATACTGCAAATCATTCACAAAAATCGACAATTTGGTCGCTTTGTGACAGCTCCTTTTCCAACATATCAATTTCACTTTCTATGATTTCAAGTTGAATCTTTCGCTTGTTGTGTTCAGTCCAGCCACTACTTCCTCAATCTGAGCCCTACTATCGAGTTCGCTTTGCATCATTTCTTTATCTGTCCTCATATGTAGTTCTCTCATAAGATGTTCAAGGGCTGTTTTCATCTTTTCATATGCCTGTTTTCTTTCAGTGAAAAGGATATTTTCCTGATCAAGTTTAGTTTACAATTCATTCATATGTGTCTGAAAGTCTGCAACCAGTTTGGGCTTTTTCTCCCTAGCCAGTTTCGCTTTCATTGCTTTTGTAGGTGGTGGCAGAAAAGTTTAAGAAAATGTCACTTGCTCCATTCCAAAAATTAATGTCATCAAATACCCTCTTATTAAAAGATCTAATACTGTACATCAAAGGTTGATAGGTTATATTCGCTTATATCTAAAGATATGAAAAATAATATTAATTTAGAGTACTTCAAGGGTATACATGATTGCCTCGCACAAGTGATAGCTGAAACTTATTGAGAAACAGATTAGTGACTCACACGAGTGAAAATGGAGCTTTAAAAGAAGGGATAAGTGTTTCTAAATGTATCCAAGTTACCCTGTTTTACTAAGTTGTGTATCAAAAAATTAATCCTCCTAAATAATGTAACGAATTTACTAATCATACTATTATATACATAATTTAACATTTGTTAAGAGATATTTACGTAAATCGTCCTTGTGGCAAGGAACATATTGCATTGAAGGTCCTTACTCTCAGGTAAAATTAATTGCATGAATCGTCCTTTTCGTTAGGTCGGTCAACGGGTCAGTCAACGGGCCGGGTCGCCACGTGTCACAACCTAAGTGGTGCCACGTGTCATCGGGTCGGGTCAGGTTGCCACGTGGACCAATGAGGTGGTGCCACGTGGCAAAGAGTATTAATACTCTTGCTTGGCATGCCTGGGATTCGAACTCGGGTTATTTGTGTGGGAAGCAAAGGATGCACCATCTGCGCTGGTGCATACCTTCATTGTTATAACAAAAGGTTCAATTATGTTTTTTGGCCTATCAATTATGTTTTAGGATTGGTTATGTAATTGATTTAGGGGTAATATTATTGTTGCTATGCTTAGCCCAGTTGGGCGAAGCTTGGCTTCCCACACAAATAACCCGGGTTCGAATCCTAGGCCAACCAAAAGTGTGGTATATTTTACCAATGCCACGTGGCACCACCTCATTGGTCCACGTGGCAACCCGACCCGTTTACCGAATCGACCCGACCCGTCAACTATCCGACCCGACCCGACCCTATGACACGTGGCACCACTCAGGTGATGACACGTGTCGTTGACCGTTCTTTGACCGGGATAACCACAAAGACGAATTATGTAAATTACTTTAAGGACTGTGATTGCAATTTGGTCCTAGCCACAAGGACGATTTATGTAAATATCTCTAAACAAATGATAAAATATGTATATAATAGTATGATTAGTAAGTTGTTTGCATTGTTTAGGAGGATTAATTTTTTGTTACACAACTTAGTAAAACAGGGTAACTTGGATACATTTAGAAACACTTATCCCTTAAAAGAAACAATCAGAATTTGAATATAATCGAAGGGCATGTACAGACTATTAGTGATAATATCGAGTTTTCTCTCTAGTCTACAACATTTTATCTCATCCCCTGCCAAAGAATTGATAACTTTGGTTAGCTTCAGGTTGTAATGAGGTAACACAATTGTTAAAGTGAGACAAAAAGGTTTTCAGCGACACATGAGAGATAAATCTCTTACCCTTTAATGAACAACTTTTAGTTAGCTTGTATTGAAAAGATTTCCCTGGCTTGAAGAAAGTGATAAAAGTAACTTCATCAGTTCTTCAGATTCTGTCTCTTCAATGAATTCATTTATCTTAACCGCCATTTGATGAATCAAACGACCAAAATTTGATCAAAATTAATGATCGTTACTCCTTCCAAGATTCTTATCTGCAAAGTACAAAAATTAAACCATCTATCATGATTAACTTAAGTAACATTATCCTCATAATTCAATAAAGATGTGTTTGGATACTAATTTAAAGACGAAACACATACTTACTTCGACTTATGAAGTCAAATAGACCATAATTTAATTCCAAAATTAACATATAACTTTATGGATTATAAAAATAATTTAACTTTGCATTTAAATATTTAAATCTATATTAGAAATATAAACTGAAGAAAATTTCAAATTATAAGCAAATTAGTCATGCAACAGGTATGTCACTTCGCATCATACATTCATACACCTATATTACTAACATATAATGTAAAACAGGCAATCGTAAAGAAAAAACAATAAAAAAAATTTCACATATCTATACCAGGACCAACTGTAAAAACAATTTCACCAAACTTCAAATTTACAACTTCATCTAACAAAGCCTTTAATAGCTTTTCAAACACAAGTCTCAAAATAAGCCAAAAAATTGGAGCTTATAAAAAATAAGCCCAAATGGGCTTACGTTTAATAAGTTTAGCCAAACAGGCTCTAAAAAAACTAAACAACTGCAATATACCTCGCAATTTCGCTAATGTGCCGAGAATTCGCGTGCTTTAGCAAACCATGCGTCTGCTCCACAGTAAACTTTTCTCTTGGTTCCTCACCATATAGCAAAACCAACAACTAAATCAACAAAAACGTTCACAATTGTTCATCTTTACATAACAATTTATGTATATAACCTCGATATTCAGTTAAAATTTCAACTTAACATAAATTATTAAATAATCAAAGACTACAGAATCTGGTTATTTTTTTTAAATTAACCAATCGAGCAGTAGAAAACGAAATTAAATAAGAATTTAACCATCAAGCCTAAAGCTAAAATCAATAATCATTAATCTATACTACTTTATAATGCATTTAGGTTTCTAAAATTAGAATCTTGACTTTTTACTTGCTTATTATGGAAAGAATTAAAAAATAAGATAAGGACCTCCAATCATCGAATTGACGTGTCACTTATCTAACTAAAAATAAACGAAGGGATGAAATCTAATAAACTAAAATAAAGAGCTTAATAATGGACATACGTATACTTCCTAACTAATTAATCACCTTTATTTTAAATTTAAATATCTTTTAATCCGTTTAATTTTTATGATCTAATTTCACCATATTTTTAAAATTTTATGCTCTTTAATTCAACATCCATTTTGATATATTTTTATGAGTTTTTAGTTTTACATTTTAGTAGGTTTATTTTATTTTAATTCAAAATTTTATAACTTTAACCTTTATTTCAATCAATACAAACTTTATTTATCAAAATCATTTACTTTTGGGAAAGTGTTTGACGGAAAGAAATTGTGAATGTCTTTTATATGCGGGAATAATGATGTCACGGAAAGATCTGAAAACCCAAACAAACACATATAACTAACACATTTACATTTGGAGTTGCGGGTAGGGAATTGCGAGAAGAGTTGGGTTAGCAATTCATTTACTATATTTATATTGCCATTTGTCTGCTTGACATCTAACTAGTTAAACAATAAACATCAAACGAATCGCAACTGAATGAATTAAGAACAAA
Organism: Chrysanthemum lavandulifolium; assembly: GCA_022545495.1. Lineage (NCBI taxonomy): Eukaryota > Viridiplantae > Streptophyta > Magnoliopsida > Asterales > Asteraceae > Chrysanthemum > Chrysanthemum lavandulifolium. Next base: position 163,499,904 of record CM040239.1, on the reverse strand, counting down.
AAATAATACTTTATTTGTGGGATTATGATTTGAGGTTGGATTTGTTTAGATGGTAGAGATAGAGTAAGAAGATGATTGAAATTGTTGGAATAAAGGTTTTCGATTTAGGGTTTTGATTAAGAGTGAGAAGAAATCAGGTTGGGAAAGATACAATGTTGTAAGGTTAAAGTTGAGCGTGTTTCCTTTTCTAATTTTACAATTCGGTCTCAAAGTATTGACTATTTAATGTTAAGTACATGTGTATATTGTGCTTTTTGATATAAAAACGATTTTTAAAACTTTTATATAGGGTGTAAGCACGAACGGAATTTCGTAAAAAGTTTCGAGATCGGATCGGTAAAAAAACGAACGAGCTCGGCTAAATTAAAGTTCATTTAATAAACGGTAAATTCGAACAGTTTTATATACAGAATGATTCAGTCATGAATTTAAACGAAATTTAAGTATATTTTGTATATGTATACATATACAATACATATAAACGTATATTATGCATACCAAACAAATCATTGACCACGATAAGATCTAACAGAACACATACATAAATTAAAAAAACACATTGGTCTAAAAAATGCAGCCTACATCCTTCTTTTTTCTTTCATTTCATTTTGAATAACAACAAATCAAACCATACAAACCCTTTTACTCCTTTTGTTTCATGTTTTTCGAAGATCAGTAAGACCATGATAAGATCTTTGATAGGTCTCGGGTAGGTATAGTTATTGTTCTTGGTTTGTTCGTTTAGATCTATGATGATTTTCTCTCGAGTTGTTAAGATCTTAAGCTATCTATGATATTTGAAATAAAAACTGAGATCTTGTTTTCTTTCTTTTTAAGTTCGAGTCTTAGTTGTTTATTGTGGTTGATTGTGAAATGGGGAGTGTTGTGAGGTTGTTGTTTGTTGTTGTGATGTTGGCTATTGTAGTTGATTGAGATGAGATAGGATCGATTTGTTTCTTATGCAAATGAAATGAAAGAAAAAAGGATGGAGGCTGCATATCTTCTTTGGAGTGTTGTTTGCAAATGAAATGGAACCTCAGTTTTTTCACAGTCAACCACTCCTCATTTCACAGTCTTGGTTGTTTATTGGTTCTTTGAAGTTTTGTCGAGTCTTTGTTGTTTATTACTAGTAGTACAATAGAACATTCAAATTGCGAATATATGTTGGGATTGTTTATTGTGGTTCTTTCTTTTTAAGTTCGATCGAGTCTTGGTTGTTTTCTTTCTCAATAGCCACAAGCCAAACTGTTAATTTTTGCAAATGAAATGAAATGAAAGAAAAAAGATAGGATAGGTTTGTTTGCAAATGAAACGAGCTCAAAACACGAGCCGAGCTCGAGCTTTATATAAGCGCATCATAAGCAATGAGCGAGCCGAGCTCGAACTTTACATATCATAACACTTGACAGAGCTCGAGCTCAAATCTTAAGGCTCGAATCGATGCCGATTTCGAGCTCGAGCTTTCTAAAATATAAAGAGTCGAATTTCAATTCGAGCGGCCATTTGCATTTCATTTATTTCGCTTCCACCCTTACTTTTATAGCTAAATTAGGAAAGAAATAGAATAAATTGTTTTTCAAAATTGAAAAGAAATTCAATTTTAAAAAAATATTACCAAATAAAGTATGAATTGATTTTTTTGAAATGAAAAATTCCCACTAGGGGTTTTGTTTTATTATATAAAAGATTATAGCGCGTGAGGTGGGCTTGCAGTTTACATGTGGCCCGTAAATTTAACGCAATAATTCAGCCCAATACATGAGTCCACTGAAAAGGTTGCTCAAATCCAAAATGGTGTAATAACATCTTTCTAACCCTTTCTATATTCTTCCATATTCTAGTTTTTAAACTATTCATATTGAATTTAACTTTCAATAATGGGTTGGAAATTTTCGATTTGGGTTATGGGTTAATAGCAATTTTTTTTTTTTGGTTAGTTGAAAAAGGAGAATAAATGGGGGGGAGGGGGAATGACTATGTTTGTGAACTGAAAATACAAAGGATGATAAATATGGTTGTTTTGAAGATGGCGATAATTGTTTGAACTTGAATGTGAATTGGGAAGTGGGTTTGTTTATGTTACAACTGTTGCCCGTCAAGTGTTCAATGAAAGTCTTGAGAGAATTCGGTTTGTGGTAAGTTTTCTTTTGATCTTGTTAGATAAAAGTTACTACTCAGTATTGTGGAAAACTAGAAGGGGGTTGAATAGTTTCTATCGTTTTAATACCTTTTTAAGAAATATTAGATTCGATTGCTTGATGTGAAATCAATACGACACACAATATATATAAACTATAAACAATAAGTAAATGCGGAATATAAAGGAAATATGATACCAATAGACATGATGATTTATAGTGGTTCGGCACGAAGCTCTCTTCCTCGCCTTACTCCACTCCCCGAGTAGCCAACACAAGAGTTCACAAGCACTATATCAATAAGCTCCCTTTTGTCGGAGAAAATCTTACAATGCCACTTCAATTCTTTACCGATACTAAGCTAGATATCGAGTCTTTCCTAAGGCAAGACCAACCTTATAACTCAATATATTTTAAGGCCTAAAATACTAACCGAGCTCACTAAGATGATGACTAACCAAGTAGGTAGATGATGGTGAGGCATAATGACACACAAACGATATACAAAGTTGCACAACTAAGTATATGATGACACACTAATAACTACAACACTTGAAAGCTAGGAAAACATCTTGTGTTCTTCACTTGATATCACAGTGGAAACCGTTGGATCACTTTCAATATGTTATAGGTCAAGTGAAATGATCAAAGAGTGTTATTATGATGTTAAAAGATAAGAGGTTTGATTGTAATGTGTTTAAAATGGCTGAGATTCATTAGTTGAAAATGAAGAGTGAGTGTGTATTTATAGTCAAACTTTCTGCCCAAAAACCGCCATTCTCCGGATCCGCGGATCCGTAGGGATCCGCCCGTGCTAAATATGGATTCGCGGAGCGTATTTCAAACACTCCTTTGTCGATTGAATTATACATTACCTTGTACTAAAATTAATTATAAAATCAGATCTTCTAGAATTACTTGGGCTTGAAGGAGATAATTTATTTTAGTTTCGATTTAATTAAATGAGTAATTAAAATGTTAATTAATATGTATTATGTGTAATCATTAAATTAAAATGTGTTTAAAAATATTTTAAGTGTGTTTTAAAAATATTTATTTACTTGGGTTCTTTGATCATTCGACGTGCGTTATACTCACATTATTCATACCTGAAGTGATATACGTTGGAATGTAAACTTACAATTACTAACTTGGTTACGTAAACTTTTACGTCGTATAAAATTATAATTGTCATTATCAAAACCTTAAGAGACCATAAAATATAGGGCAAATCGCATAAAAAGGTACTCATCTTATGTTCAATTTCAATTAAAGGTATTGTTCTTTTTTTTTCTCAATTTAAGGTACCCGACTTTTTTTTTTTTTGCCGATTTAGGTTTTTTTCTAACTTCCGTTAACTATTTCGTTAGTAAATTACATGTTTGGTCCTTGAGTTTGTATATGCATTTCATGTTTGGTCGATTAACTGTTTTTGCATGTTTCGGTCTGTTTTTGCACATTTTCGTCTGCTTTACACGTTTCGTCCATTTTACACGTTTTCACCATTTTTCAAATATTTTTTTCTAAATTTTTTCAAAAACTTTTCAAATATTTTTTCCAAATTTTTTCAAAAAAAATTTGAAATATTTTTTCAAAAAAATTCGATTTTTTTCCAAATTTTTCAAAAAATTTTTGAAATATTTTTCAAAAAATTTTTCAAATATTTTTTCCCAAATTTTTTCAAAAAACTTTTTGAAATATTTTTTCAAATTTTTCAAAATAACTTTTTCGAATTTTTTTGAAAAAATTTAAAAGAATGTTTAAAAAAATTTGAAAAAATTTTATTTCAAAAATTTTCAAATTTTTTTAAATATTTTATTTCGAAAATATTGAAAATTTTGAAAAAATCGAATTTTTTTTTTTTTTTTTTTTTTTGTTGTGGTGATTGGTGGTGTTGGGTGGTGGTGGTTAGTGGCGGTGGTGATTGGTTGTGGTGGAAGCGTGCAAAACAGACGTAAACGCAAAACCATTTAAAACGTGTAAAATGTATTTAAAACGTGCAAAAACAGATAAAACGGACGAAAACGTGTAAAACGGACTAAAACGTGATAAAAGCGAGCGAAACGTTTGCAGCGTATGAAAACGGACGAAAATAGACCAAACATGAAATGCCTATACAAACTCAAGGACCAAACATGTAATTTACTAACGAAATAGTTAACGGAAGTTAGAAAAACCAAATCGCCCAAAAAAGTCGGCACCTTAAATTGAGAAAAAAAGAATAAGACTTTAATTGAAATTTGACATAAGATTAGACTTTTACGCGATTTCTTCTAAAATATAAATGACATTTTTACGCGATATTTGTATTAACACGTATTAAACATGTGGCCCAAGTCTTTAAGGCCCACTTAGCTCGGATACATCAATATGGTTGATTAAATTGACTTCACTTGTAGATAAACTAATTTTTATATATTTAAGGTATGTTTGGCAAAAATAGTTGTTACAGTTGTTGATGTTGTTGCTGATGCTTGTGATATTGCTGATGTTGGAACCATCAAAACCCCACCAAAATCTTGCAATATCAAGTCTAAACACATCACTAGTTACCTCATAACCTTGAATACAACAAGCAACCACCAAACATCCAACAAATAGCATGCGTAAAGCCCTCAAAAATCTCAGTTCTTAGGTCATACTTATCACTTAAATCAAGCTTTAAGGTAAATTTCTAGGTGCAAGATGGTATGATACCCACTCTTGCACCAAAAGCTTTTATATCAATTCTTTTGTACTTTTCTTTTTACTTACATTTTCATACACTTTTGAATAAATGAACTACTGAGTTTGGGACTTAAAAATACTCAATAAAGCGTTGTAATTTTTTTTTATGGTTTGTTTGAGTTGTTTTTGGTGATTGATAAAGGAAAAAGTGATTTAAAAGGACTTAATAAATAGCTTGCTTTATGTCGACTTTAAGGGGTCATAACTCACTCAAAAATATCACCATGACCTGTTCTTTGGCCCTATTTTAAGTGTTTTGAGCTAGCTTTCTAACCCAGTGGTTTGGTTAAAAGATTTGATGTTTTGATCATCCAAAACTTGCTCACAAGACAAGTGGGCAAATCTGACATTTTAAGAACATATTTTTAGGTCAACTTTAATGGGGCATAACTTGGTTATACTTTTATATTTTGGATGGTTCCAACTCTCAAAGTTAATTTTATGAGTTGTCTTTAAAACAATGGTGTCCTTGCATGATGAAACCAATTGAGCCCACAATGGTCGTGTTAAAATGAAAGGTCAAACTGACCAAGTATCCAGATTTGTTCATGTGACTTGTTTGATCATATCTCACTCATACATGCATATCAGGATTTGAAACTCATTTTGGTAGTGTTTCTATGAGTTAACTTGAGTACCCCAGAAGCCTAGAACCTGAATTCGTAATTTAGACCATCTGATCATCTAAATACCTAAACATGTCCAGAACTGGGTAAATCTTTTGTGTCACCTATTTGTAAGGGTTAGAGGACTTTATAAAATCTATAAAAATTCAAGAACATAGTTAGCACATATTATTTTGATATATGTAAAGGGTTGGAACAATATCAGCTTTAAACATTGGTAAAACGGTCACTCAAAGAGACCTCATTTGTTTGGACAAATTTGAGATTTTATGTGTAGTAGTAAAAGTGACATATTGTGACATGTCTAAATTAAGTGACTTGACTAATAGTCATTTTTGAGTCTGAGCATATCGTTTAGTTAATAATAAGTACTTTACTAGCTTTAGGTCACGGGGTATACGTTCGAAGGGTTTCCTAGGTGTTTGACGTGTTATTTGTTGTCTATTTATTTTAACCAAGTTTTACCATTTATATTTTGCCAAACTAACTTATAGACTAACACTAACGGGCAGTGTACCCGATCAGTACTAGCTATTGATTGGTAAGTACGAGTCGTTCGTCAGGATTGAATTACTTAAATACTATCCTAAAGGTATTTTAACTAACTAAATTAACTAAATAATCTAAACAAACGCAATATGGGGGTTCATCCTGAAAGACTGGCACGAGTTTGGTTTTATAATAAAACTGCTAAAGCAATAAACTAATTAACACAAAGCAAACTATAAAAGGAAAGGACTAAATCAATAATAGGAAGAACGTGCTAGTCAAGTTCATCCAACCAAATATTAGTGATATATCTTACTAGTGCAATGTCTACTAACTTATTTCCGTTGGTGATTCACGAATGTAAACAAGGTGGGTCTTCTCCTTTAATCTGAGGCTAACAAGAGGTCAGCGCTATCACAGTTAACAAAGCCCACATAAAGTCCTTCAACTATTATTTATAATCTATCTAGTTGTCACAACTTATACGAGTTTCACTAACTTACTTTCTTGAATATTGTAATTATCTAACCTAAAGGCATTAAGCTCACTAGTCCTAATAGTGGAATTTGCAAAGGGACACTTCTAGGTGCTTTTCCTAAGCTAGGGGCATTTCAGATCGTTTTCCTTACATTCGACTATTATGATATGGATATTTTAGTTTATTAATTAATTCAAGTAATCACAATTACAGATAGTTAAATTACAGAAATCAATCAATATTCCAAAAGATCTAAAAATAAATAAGAACCTAGTCAAGCAAGTAAACGAGTAATGACGATAAACATAAATAATATCTAACGAGATAAACTAATAAACGATGTAGAACATATAAAATACAAATGATCTTCATAAACTTTGAGGTATTAGCCCATAATCTCGGTAACAAAGTGCTTAAACATAATCAAATCGAATAGATTATGAAACATAGTGAAATTGATATGCTAACCGAATGATTAAGTGAAGTAATTAGGTTACAAAGAGTTATTATAATGAATGACTGAGTCTGCAGGACCCTCTTGGCTCCTAAAATCGTCTGAAAGTCAAGCTTGGTGGTAAAAAGTGGTACGAAATTCGTAATTTAGGTTTTGTATTTATAGTCTCTGGAATTTGGCCGATACGGCGTATTGGATGTCTCCAATACGGCTTATCAGGCTCTAATAGCATGAGATCAAGAATAAAACATTCTAGAATAAGTAGGGACATCCTTTGAATATGGCGTATGAGCTCCTTTGGATACGTCGTATTGATGTCCTTTCCTACTTGGATAATCAGTTGAAGTTTGAATGGATACGCTGTATTGATAAGGTTGAATACGGCGTATTAATGTCTGAACAGTGGACTTTGCTTGAGTTCTTCGTTTTAGCTCCAAATCACGTCCATTTCCTTAACTTCCATCAATTGCTCTGATATTTACTGAGATTAACAAAACTGAAATATTAAGTACCAATTCTCACATAAATAACATAAAAGAAGTAGTATAAATGGGATAAATGATGCGTATATTTAGTACTTATTTGATGTCATCAAATACCCCCTCCCCCCTTTGAATTCTACTTCTCCTTAAGTAGACTCTAGATTTTTACTTATGAAAACATATCCCAAAAAAAAGTCTCGGAATAATCTTTTAAGTTTATTACTCAATCAAAAGTGCACAACCAAACAACTCACGAAATCGGAAAATGAAAACACTCAAATCACTCAACTAATCTGTGTGGTAACATTTAATCATTCGCTCAATTTCTCAGTCGTGACGAGTATTCTATCATAAGCTTGGCAAGGATACACATCTCCGCCACTAAAGTCTAGGAGTAATGATGCGGTTCTTGCAAACCTCACAACGAGTTTTACAATCCTCCTAGGTAGTGTACCTAACCGTTGTAGTGTAGTATAGGTAAGATACGGGGGATTGATCGTTCTTTAGGGGAATAGTGTTGACAAGGTCGAGATGTATGACGAATAAGTCTAAGGTGAGGGATGATTTTTTTTATCTTTTTATATTTTATAAAAGCAATTAAAATCTCGGTATTGGATTTGGGGTTTGATTATGAACTTCTTAAAACTATTAATTAAACTAATTAAAACATATAAATAAAACTAAATTGCAAGTAAATTAAATGAGAGATTCAAATGATAGGTACAAATGTGTTTACTTAGATTTCACTACTCCCTAGTTATCTCCTATTGATTAGTCAAATTGTCACATTCTTATTTAATTGGCGCTTTGTATTCCTAAGGTCGTAGGTAGGTGCCAAATGCCTAATTTCATGAATGTATTGATCAACAATTTAAATTCACACAATAAACATAACGAAAGTCTACTAGTGCACTCTAGGACATGAATACGTTGTTTAGGACGTTCAAGCTTGCAACACTAAAGGAAGAAGCAAGTTTTTCTAACCTAACGTGTAACAACCACTTAAACAAGATACGACAATCAATAGTTAACAACTAGGTTTCATTAGATTTAAGTAAACACTATATTAAATTAGCTAGACATGAATTGGACATAACGATAGAAGTAATCAAGAGACTTATGTCTTGTTGAATGAGGGTGTTAAAACCCTAAGTTTAATGTAAAAAAAACCTATAAATTCATACACCAACTTTTCTCTCCAAGTGTGCACACTAAATACAGAAAATTCTAAAACTATATATAGGATTACACATGTGATGGCGTCAATTTATAATTGTGACTCCGTCAAGTCGCCGCCATTAGGGTTTCCTTTCTTCCAAGTCAGCCTTGTGACGGGGTCGCTTTATGCCTTCAAACGCCGTCCTGGATACTAGGGGTGAGCACAAAAACTGAAAAACCGAATCGAAACCGAAAAAGCCGAACCGAAAAACCGCCCAATTTGCAAACCGATGGCGGTGGTTTTGAATTTTATAAAAACCGAATGTTTGGGGCGGTTTTTGGTTTCATAAGAAAAATCGAACAGAGAAAACCGCCCCGCCCCACCTTTTTATATGTTTTAATATAATTTTATGTATAAACGATTTGCTATTTAATTTTAAATATTTAAGTATAAAACTTTATCTATTAAAAAAAATGTGTTGTTTACTATCTATACATTAAAATTTGTTTTATTTATAGATATTATATCTTTGTTTTCTAACAATAGTGTTTTTGAAAATTTCCCTAAAATTCTCGTAGTTTAACGAAAAGTGCAAAGCCGCAAAGACGTGCATTTTATATTTTAGATTGATGTTTGGTCGTTTTGTATGTTTTTTCGACTCTTTGGATTGCTAGATAATATGTTATTATTGATATTTGTTTAAATATTTTTGCTTGAAGACTTAGAATTGTACCTTCATATAAGATTAAAACTTGCTTGTTTTCAAGTAAGAAAACCGAATTAAAACCAAACCGAACTGATTCAATGTCAAAAACCGAAAAAACCGAAACCAAACGGTTTATAGTTTCCGAAAACCGAAATATACGGTTCGGTTTTTGGTTTTACCATAAAACCGCCCCACCCCGCCCAATGCTCACCCCTACTGGATACTCTGACGCCGTTTCTCATTGATTTTTCTAGGCCGTCACTTTATAATTTCCACGGAGAATTCCAGCTCCCTTAATAAGTGACAGTGCCATTTGTTATTTCTTCAACTTTTCACTGAGCCGTCTCTAGTAAAATCTGGGCTGTTTTGATACTTATATTTGCAATTGACGACATCACCTTGTAGGTTGTGACGTCGTCTGGTGCCCTTTTCCAGACTTTTCATGACTTTGTCGTTTTCTTCACATTTTCATCCCTTTTCGTTCAAATATGCATGAATTCCAACTTTTGTTTTCAAAGTACCTAAAAAGTGAAAATGAACGAATTTAGGCAATATTTGATCATAAACACATTAGTTTAGGGCTTAAATGACCCGCTAAAAATGTACGTTTTAAATCCTTATCAAATATCCCTACACTTGAGATTTGCTTGTCCTCAAGCAAGTGTTCTTTTATCTAATCAATTTACAAGTTAGGGGTCATTTAACATTGGTTTAAAATAGTTTACAATAAATACAAGCTCTACAAAAGTCATAACAAGCACGAAAATTATACACTAACACCTCACATATAGTGTTTAGATTCTCTCATTTCTCGGGTGTATAATGAATATAACATGTATGGAAATGGAAAATAACACTCTCTACCAGTCGTGGCACATAGATTACCATAGGCTTGAGACTAGATCAAACCTTCACCGATTTGGCGTAAGCACCTAAGATAAACTATCAAAGAGGGATTTTTAAAGGGTTGTAATGTTAGGTGTAAGGGTATGAAAAACACGGGTTTGTTGGGTATGGGGAATTTACAAGTGGCAAGTCAAAAATCTAAGCTAATTACATGTAAAATGAGGTGTTGCTAAACCAAAACTCGACTCACTAAACTATTTTTTTTTTCTTGACACTTTCTTGACTTAAACATAAATGAAATATAAAGGATAGATGCAAGATGGTAGCAAGTTTTTTTTTTCTTTCCCAAACACTCTTACTTTACCATCTGCAAAATATAACATCATAGCAAAGGGATTTATAGCAACCTCCCTACACTTGAGTTTTTATTAAACTAAACCAATGACCGATTTGCGAGGATCAAAATATATAGAGTAATTAATTACGTAGATAAGGGAAATTAAATTTGACATTCCTTCCCATTACTTCATATGATACTACTTAACCCATGAGTCCCAATTGTCCCAAAACTGTATTTACACAAGATATAACTCGACTTAGCAATCATGTAATCAACTAGATAATTGAACTAAGGGTTTAACATAATACAATAATGCACTAAAGATGAGTACATACAAGGAAGGCTAAAGCGATTTGGATGTAAAATTTGGGGTGATTGTAAACAATGCTCTTCATTGATATTCCGGAAACCGAAACATCACGAGAATCGCGAAAAGATAGGCTCTGAGGGGTTAACTAGGGGTATTGTGTACTAAAAATGAGTACATAGCAAGTGTGTGGGGTAATTACTCAATCGATGTAGCCAATGTAATTATTTAAACAGGTTTAAAAAAAGGTTATCCTAATACCTCTTATCATTTAGTAAATCTTAACTACACGAAGATAGTCTCACTAGCGATCTAGGAATGCATCACAAAAACAAGTTCTAGAATCTATATACTACCGGTACACTCATAAGCATTAAAGTGAATGCTTTTATTCTAAATATCTAAAGGCGAACCTCACATTTTTGGGGTGGAATTTGAGTGGTAACGGTTTTTTGTGCTAGTCATATAACTTCTATTCATGAGACGCTTTATTAAGACTAAAGTTTTGCTCATACATGTAATAAAAAATTAAAAATTTGGTTCTAAAATTGCCCTAAAAAGTATTTCTTTTAGTTTATTACACTATTACTAAGGACAAGACAAATATCAAGCGAACAAATAGTTTCTAAGGTATCCCTTTTTTTCCCTCTCGGCCCTACACTTAAATTGAAATTATCCCCAATGTTCTCCGAAAGTATCAAAGTTATGATAATAGAAAGTAAATAAACGAGAAAGAAACTAGTACTACCCTGATTAGCTCTGTATGATCAGTGTAGAATCAAGGTTAAATCCTCCTCCAAGAAGAATAAGTCAATCATAAGTGTTGTTCCCATTATGTACTTGCATCTTCTTGTCTAATATAACTTGTAAATTCTGAGAAAACGAACACGAAACCTCGCGTAAAATAGGCGGTAAAACTATATATAATACAAATCTAAACTAGAAAGTGATTAATATATAATGCTTGCAAAATAGATGTTTGCAGGTTCCTAGAAATTTTAAAATTTTGAAATTTTAGAAATTCAGTTTCGACATAGAATCGAAAATCTGGAAAACTGCTTGCTACAGTGAGCCTTCTTCTTAAAAATGGCATAGACGTTGAGGTCTTTTGGGAGTGAATAATGGTGGAAAATCAGCCCTAAGGTGTAAGGGAAATTGGGAGAGATAGGGAAGAGAGTAATGATGAGGGGATGATGAAAACATACCCAAATGACCTCTATTTACACTACTCTCAAGGCATAGGGGTCATTAATGCTCAACTTGGACACCAAGTAGCTTGGAAGGGACTAGAAACTGAGTGGGAAGGATCTAGAATTGGTTTATGCACGATTGGAGGCTTAGTGACTAAGTCTTGGTAGAAACAGCAGCATCCAACCGATCGGCTGGTTTTGACCAATTCATCCAGCCGATCCGGCTGCGGGCTCCAGCCGATCGGTTGGATGCCCTTTTAGCATATATATTTTTCCTTTTTCCGTTTTAGCTTGTTGCATGCTTGTTTCTTGATTGTAGTTTAGCCTTTTTTAACCAAACTTGATCTTTTCTTTATCTTAGGACGTGGAAACATTGATTCGTTGATTCTTTTGTTCTTCAAAGGCTTCCTGAGATATATCTTGATGTAGGAATCTTTGTACGTGCATAAATACTCATTTTTACTTCTTTTTCGTTCTTTTCTTCACTTTCTTCAACTTGGCTAGCTACGAACATGAAACATAATTTTGTGCAAATAAGTATCAAAAGTTCATTAAATAAACCAAATAACATGCACAAAAACAGTGATAACGCTCCTAAAAACATACTCAATTTGAGCGTTTTCATGGGAGGAAGAGTCCAACCTACGAGAGATCATTGAGTTAGTTGATGAGGGTGTTGTTGATGATAACAGTTTCACCATCATCATCGTCATCATCTATCTCAATGATCTCTGAAAGCCTTGATTCTTTTTCTTCATACGTTGCGGGGTGTAGGATATTTCCTGTTATTGCCATAATGAGAATTGCTTGCTTCGGGTAAACTAATTCGTTGATGTATGCTATTATCTTATATACTAAAAGTCAGAACGAGTTTTGCAATTCATCATGCATTTAATGCAAACTTTGAAAACTTACGAAACAAATTTCGAGGTTCAGTGGTATACCGCAGTAAGTCAAACATTAAATGCAAAGTTTTGCAACTTGGCAAAACAATCCACGAGGTTCAAGTGTCGTTTCAAAGTAAGTCCTTTAACATTAATAATCTTTCGCAACTTGGCAAAACAACCCCTCAAGTTTAAATGTCGTTGCAAAGTAAGTCCTTTAGTTAATCACATTGATCGATCGCGGGTTTTCAACACTCGTTTATTGCTATTGTGGAAAATTTAGCTTTTTTGTTTTTTTTTCTTTTTTTTTTTTTTTTTTTTTTATGTCGATCGAACTTCGCAATCGAGACCCGGGGATGATTGATATTGTTTGTTTAATAATCCAATGCGTCAAATGAGGTACTTCCTAATTTTTTCCTTCATAGCATATTTTTAACGATTTAAGATGCAGTTTCTTGGTGGCGTAGAAATGATACCAATTTTAACAATAAATGGCTCGGAAAGTTGCGTGAACTACGCATCTGGACAAGAAACAACTTTTCCAAAATCAATGATTGACGTATTCTGATAATGTTACCAAGTTATCGTGTTCATGAAGATAAGCAAATGTTGTAATTTATGTAATAACGGGACGAAGATATATTGTTAGTCATGGTTTTCTGGATTTGTTTAAGAAATACAGTAATTTATTAACTTTATAATGAAACCCCTACTTCAATCACCATTGTTCATCGATATTAATTTATACAAAATACTGGTTGAAAAATATTTAGACTTAAAATTCGCCACAACACGCGGCAGCTGAATTACTCATTGACATAAATTACAAATAAAATAAAATAAAAAAGAAAAAAAGAAAAAAAAGTATCAATAATAAGGGTTAATGCAAAAAGCGCCAGGTAGTTGGAGTATTGCATATAGCAACTGGTAGTCGGAGACTTGGAGTATTGTATTATTTTCTTTTATGTCGGTATATAAATTGTGAGGATTTAGTTACTGTTATGTAAATCGTCCAATGCAAATACGAGTAGGCTTTTTGAATCTTTTAGTAAAAAAGACAAAAGTTGGGTTTTATCGGGTTCACTTTATAACATAAATAACTCAACTCTAACCAGACCCTATAGCAATACCGGATTATAGGGTTCGAATCAAACTAACCCGATAAGTTTTTTCAACCCGATTAAACCCGGTCAAATAAACCTTATCAAGTCTCGGGTCAGGTCGGGTCAACCCGACCCTATTGACACTAGGCACCGTTTCGCCGGGCCTAACTTTTGTTCAGCTACACGGAGTCACGGAAGGTAACAAACTTTAGGATCTCAAAGTAGTCTTTTGCAGTTTTGCTGACACAAAATCTTACATTTGTTACGTTTCGTCAGACTATAAGAGCACAAGGTGCGGTAACCTTGTGTTAAGGTTTAACACTTGTCACGTCAGCGCCATAACATTTTACCTTAACTCAACAAAAAAACACCCCTTATCATAACTTATCCAAGTTAAACCTTAACTCACCAACAATTTACAAAAACAACCCTTCATTTAGTGAAAAAAAAAAAAAAAAAAAAACCTTTAACACAACGTTAGGGGCTTAACATGCCCGTTAACGCCCCCCTTAACACCACACACGGTGTGGTTAACATGCTTAACTCGAAAATGTTAAAAGTTAACATCCTTTTGCTAGTTACCATACCTAATATACTCTAATAAAGACTAAAGAGCTACCAGCCTCTTTCCAGCTGTAGCTCGGTCTCTTCTCAGTTACAATTGGGGCAATAGAAAATTGTTACATTAGTATATTCTGGCTATGAACAAAGTTTGGTTACACCAATAATGGTGTTCACAGCGAAAACTACTCAACAAATATATTGAGGTTCATTTCTATGGTCATGTTGTTTTCGGTCAAAAAACGTAAAGATCTAATCAAGTACTTTTATAATGATGCTGATATAAGCTTTGGTTTTGTGAATAACGTGTACAAATTAATACCATTCTTTTCTAAACTTTTTTTTAACTTGAATTGGTGCATGTTTCTTTCGTTTGACGTTTAAAGGTGTGACATAAATCATATATTCCTAATTATCACAAGACACAAGTTGACCAATATATACCAATAAATTATATCATTTATTTATATGCATGCGTACTATACCGACAAAATTTAATAGTATAAAGAAACTCTTGATGGTATGATATAGTGGACTTAATCGAACCACAAGACGTAAAGAGGGTATCAATGCATCAATAATGGACTCAAGTTGACATAATTAAGTGCTTTTTTTCGCTATTTTTCTTAACAAAATGTCTTCTAACTTAATTACTTTTGTTTGTTGTAAAAATCAATCGTAAAGTCATCTCCAACTTTGTCCTCTAAACATCCATTTTCTTCATATTTAGAGATTTTTTCAAATGATCATTCATATTTGATGAATCACTATTCATCTTTAAAAAAAAATTAGTTTTGCTATTCGTTACAACTTTCACATCTTTTTTAAGCTGGACGCAGTGGGATAACCCAAATCGGTTGGGTATCCAAATTCACAAACAACGACCGATTAAAAAATCGGTCATCTCGAGTGTGGACTATAGGTCGTGAAGTCGGTCGAGGCCACAAAAAGTTGATATCGGTTGAAAATCCAACCGACTTTGAAACACACTTTTCCCACTTTAACGTTTAACATTAAATAAAATAAAATAAAATAAAACTTAAAAAAAAAAAAAAAAAAAAAAAAAAAAAAAAAACATTACCACTTTTACATCCTATAAATACCAACCTCCAACATACTTCTAAACACACAATTCAACCTCAAACTACTTCTCAACACAAGATTATTTGTCTCCCACATTCCGTTGAAGATATGCAAAAGAAAATGTTTGAATATTTAATGAACTTTATAATGTCGGTTTTAATGCTTTTATTTTTAATGAAATTTAAATTTGTTGTTTAAAATTTTTGAAAAAAAAAAATGAATGAATGCCATCGACTACATGAAGTGGGTAATGCGGTCTGGCCGAGAAAAAAAATCGACGCGACACTATTTGACCCGGGCCACGAAACGCTCTACCAAGTATTATGATACTCAAACTCATGTAATCTATTTCTTATTTTTAAATCTAATTTGCATCCGAGCGTACTTTGCTTAAGGTACGAGCATTTCACTAATATATCCAAATAACAAACAATGTCGTTGGTATCAATATAAACGATTGAAAAAAGATCATCATCATATTTCATTTTATGAATAAATTTTTTTTTTGTGAAGACTTCTTCTTTCGAGTTTATCATTTTAGCAAGATTATGCGACATTTTCGTCCGGAAAAAAAATTTTATTAGTAAGAGGCAAAATGTCCAAAAATTTCGCAAAATACCTGCAGAAAGAATAAATTTAAAAGAAAAGACTTCAAAAGAAAAAAAAATTATTCATACCACAAAAAAAAATGATAACAAGTATTATATTTTTTTTAATCATTTACTATTATATCAATACAATACACTGAAATTTAAACACGCTATGTGCTAGTAGGCCTTACAAATTTCTATAAATTCAGAAAAGTATAATGAATAGTGAATAACTGAATACAATATATAACGCTAGAAGTTACTTTTTTCGTTCAAAATTACATATGCACTTTTATGCACACAACTTTAGAAAAGTACATTCATGATACTGTGAACCACGGTTATAAATAGAGCGATGCGTGACGTGGCGGCATAATCAAGCCTCACGCTTTAGCGGTTAAGACGAAATTTTTGCGTTTATAAGGCGTGACATAAAACGACACAAAATATGAAAATATTTATATATTTATATCATATTGCATATATATAGAGTTTACAAAGGGATGTGCATAATGCGGCATAAGGCTTGGCGTGACGGCAAGCCTCACGTCTTTACGGGGTATTTACGCGCATTTTAGAACCATGGTATTATAGCATATTTTTATTTTGAAACAATTTAAAAATAAAGAAATAAACATTTAATTTAAGACGGAAAATTAAAAATGAAAACATGAACCTCTAATTAAATTTGAAAGAAAAATAGTTGTATTTGATGCTTGAGTTGATATTATTGAGTTAGAGTTACAGATTACACATGTAACTTATATGAAGTTTTCAGATTAATGAAACGTTTACATTTCAAAGCTAGAGTAAACTACATAAGTGATTCGGTTCAAAATATAATACATCGAGTAAGATCTGGTCGAATCTTATATACAAACTAACTATATACAGTATGCATGCAAGATAGAGAGGGAGAAAGAGTTTGGTTTGCTTAAGATATGAGTTTATTGCAAGACACTCCACTAGCAAAGACTAGTCGTGATCACTAGTCGGGTATATATATAGTTATACAATTACGTAAGAATAAAGTAAATACAATACTGTACTAGTCTCTACTCAATTTACTATATATTATACGATAGCAAATCTAGTAACCTATCAATGCATTTGAGGCAACCAATCTCCTCTTATGTAATGATAGACCAGATTTAAAACATTGTTGCTTTTAGGGGTGGAACGAAATGGACGCCAGTGAAAGTTTCTGATCGGATCAGAAAGCTCGAAGCAGCCGAGCCTAAACGAGCTCGAGCCCAAGTTTGGGCTCATTTAATAATCGAGCTCGAGCCCGAGCCTACATATAAAGTCTCGCTTAGCTCGCGAGCCTAAACGAGCCCCAAATATACATGTATATATATTTTCTATCGTATATATATTTTCTATACGTATAAGCGTGTTAACGACTCGAGCTTTGTGTTAACGAACCGAGCTTTATGTTAACGAGCCGAGCTCGAGCTTGTGAAAAATTTCACGAGCCGAGCTCGAGCTCGAAGGCGAGGCTCAAACGAGCTCGAGCTTTTATATAAACGAGCCGAGCTCGAGCTCCGCGAGCTCGGGCTCGGCCTCGGCCTGCTTTCACCCCTAGTTGTTTTCAATTAAAGCTGAGGATGACGTTAAAGCTCTTCTTCTGATGATAACTTAGCTATGGACTTTATCATTGCATTCCTGAATAATATTCTTGAAGACGAACAATGAGATGATAATTAATTGAGTTTGCTCCCCCTTAATCAGATCATCATTTGTAGAAGCTTCTTCACAAACTTTTGAAGTTTTTGAATCACCTCCTCTCAAACTCACAATCTCTTTAGATTCGAAACTTGAAAGTCATGATTGTTTGTTTAAGGTACTTGTTATCAAAAATCTCTTCTTACTATGAAGATTTCTTCGTGAATCTACCAATCAAACGAGGTTCAAATGACAACACCAAGTTTGAACTGACAAACCACGGTATATATGACTATAACTCTTCTTCGTGACTTGCTTAATTCTAACAGAGTAACAAACCACGATACATATGCTTATAGCCCTCTTCGTGACCTGTAAACTCCCTGCTTGTACACATTTCTCCCCCATGATGGTTATGATTTATCGAAAGCATCATGAACATGTGTAGGCCCAAAATTATTTCCGTGAAGAAGATTTTGAGTATCAAAAACTTTCTTGTAATCGCCCTCTTTATTATCTCGCTTTATGAAATGCCGCTTTACCGATTTGACCAAAAGTTAAAACTTTTCACAAAAACAACTTCACTATAATGGACCTCCTGTCACTCTTTTATAAACTGGTAAAAGACTATTACAAACCAACACTTGAAAATATTTTTAAATGAAACTAGACTCAATTACCTTCTAAACGACGGGTGGCACGACTTCTAACGAAATATGCATTAAAAGATTTGATTTTTTGAAGTTTGACAAAAATCTGAAACGCATCTAGCCGCGGCTCAACCGCGGCTAGTGGCCTCGGAAGCCTCACAGCCACACGTCTGTGTTCCACATCCGTGGCTAAAGGCCTCAGGACCTACACAACACTTCTTAACTTGTCTTTTTAACCCAAAATTCGACCCTCATGACCTGATACTTCACGATGAATTCCAGAAATCATATTTACACCATAATACACCATTTTCATGACTATAATTGGTCTCAACGACCCATACACATACTTTTTACGGGGTTTGCCAAACGTCTGTTTTGACCCGTTTGCATACACTATAACACATAAACAACGAATAACTTGACAACTACATATCCATTTAAACACTTACAAGACCTGGACTTGACACTTTAAAACATTCATTTGACACATTTACTTTGATTCAGGGGTTCAACATGATTGACCTCGGCATCTACCAAATTCTCTTACATATATCCAAACACTTCCAACCTGTGCCCAATCTTATGCCCTTACCAAGGCTTTACCTTCTTCACGATAAACCTACAAAAATATTGTAACTATAATGGTAAGCGAAACGCTTAGTAAGTAACCAAGTTAAAACATGATTAATACATCAATTATCATATGGTGCATCATGAACAATTCCAACTAGTCTAACATTAGTCCCTTATCCACGCACAAAACCACACTATAGAAAACTAGAACCTAAATGAAGTTCCTGGGAATTTCTAGTATAAGCTTACTTCACATTTAAGCTTCCTCGTCTTTGATTAATTGGCAATTATGGTCCTTTAAGTCTTATTTTCTTTTATTTGTGACACATGGTATTTTCTAATACCATTTACATAATACATTGACTTATAGTTTGACTACCGGGTTCGACTAACCAATCATATCGAGCATCCCGACTCTTAAAAGTCATAGTCAAACTATTACAATAGTATTGTTGTAATAAAACACTTAATACTCAGTTTTGGGGTGTAACACTTTAAGTGTAGCTTGAAATGGTCTTTGAAGTTTAGAAAATGATGTATCTCTAAACACCAATAATAGTGTAAAAATGATAAGAGTGAAACTCGTAATTGATGTTAAACAAAGTATTTCATGAGATGACCTCGTTATATGATAAGCATGGAACTCGTTATATGCTAAATCTCTTGATTTAAGAAATGTTCAAACTCGTGGGAGAAAAAGTTGTAACACACCTTATAAGACCTTGAACTCTTGTCAATCGTGTGGCTTAAAGTTGTGACAGCCTCGTGGGTTAATCTTGTACTGCAATCTCGTGATGAACTTTGAAAAATCAATCTGGTTAGAAGCTTAAAAACACAAAATGAAGAACCAAATCACAAGGTGCATAATCTTGGACAACAATCTCTTGATGTAGTTTGAAAAATACTATCTTGTGACTTAAGCTTGCACTAATCTCGTGAATAGAATGTTGTGGCCACCTTGTAACTTAACCAATTATACAATCTCGTGGCAATGCGACTTCAAGTCTAATCACGACAAGATCACTTACTATCATACTCAACTCGTGATGTATATGTAGTACACAGCCTCTTGACTTAATCCTCAACCTCGTGAGTCATTTAATACGAATCTCGTATTGAATAAAATGAATAGCAACCACGTGTATAATTAAAAACCAACTTTTGTGTTTATAAATCATGTGAGAAAGCTAGAGTGCCAAGTCCAATCATGTGTACAATATAACCAAGCAAGCAACCTCGCGAGACAAATCAACCAACCAACCAACTAACCTCGTGATGTAATAAGCACACAAAGTCGTGATTTAGCAAATTAACAAAGTAACCATTTGACCTCGTTACAACAATAAGTGTTCGCATACCAAAATTCCAACCCCGTGCATAGAACAAAAGGCTAACCTCGTGACACTATTAGAAGCAGTCACGTGATAAGCTAAACATACAAGCTACCTCGTGTATTTATTAAGCTTCCGAGCAACCTCATGGCTAAGTTTTGTATCAATTTCATATCTCAAATAATGAAGCACAACAAGTATGACCACAGGACGAAGTGAATTACCTAACCTCGTAATATAATCAAGCAAGAAGGCAACTCGTGACAAATTTATGGCGGTACCTTGTATTAGATATTTCAGACAACAAAGGATCACGAGGTGAACAAAATTTCACAACCTTTTCGAACAATAAGCATGATCACGAGGTCTACATATAAACTTATTTTTCGAACACAAATCTGCCCAAAAACAGTAAGCACGCGAACCACAAGACACTATCAAACCAATAAGTAACCCGACAATGATAGCAAATGTAAGATCTAATATTTTATATGAAATAATGATTTAGGGGTTAAAAGGTCGAATCCTATATACAAGCTAACTATATACACTATGTACACGAGACAAAGAGGGAGAGAGAGTTTAGCGCTTGCTTAAGATATAAGTTTATTAACAGGTATGAATCGACAAAATTTTTGAGGGCCCTGTACGAAATTATATAATGAGACATTTCGTTAAGCAACATTATATATAAAGTGTCACCGTTTATAAAATATAATGCAATTAATTATCTAAACGTTCTAAACATATTACTCATTTAAGATATTTTCCCATATAAATACTTTTTCTTCGTGAAAAATACGCTCACACACGATATAATTATTAACGGGATAAATTATGAGGCCCTAAAATTTTGAAACCCCGATTCGTCCGTCACACTGACACCCTTAAAGTTCTACCATTATGTAACCACCCGCATTTTCGTGTTATTTTCATTTTCGAGAATTTTACTATTCACATTTACTATTCATTTTCACTATTCATATCGTAAATATATTTTTTTATTTTACTATCATGACAAGATAAATAAACTCGACAAGTCGTCCCGACGCGACGTTGAATCCATTCAGTAATCGCTTTCACGAAACCGTGTCCGAGAACTACTTTAGGGTTAAACGCCATTCTGACATCCCGATATGTCCAAGAAACCATATAAACATTAGAAATATGTATTTCTACCATTTTATGACAATTCCACAAGTTTTGGAATTTTACGTTTTTCAGCTTCTGCGTTTTACGCGAATTACGCGTTTTTGACCGTATTTCCGCTTTTAAGCAAGAGTTTTTGCACCCAATGAGACTTATCACTCATTTTATATTTTAGATGGAGTATAATGATGAGTCTCATCATTCTGTAAGTTTCAGATTTTTACGATACCGGTTGTACGCTTTATGGCTTAACGACTTTACTTTGGCATTTAACTGAACCAAAACTTACTCTAACCTCAAGATAAGACCAAGGCTTATCATCTAAGCCTTGTCATGCATTGAAACCGACCTAAGGGTGGGGAGTCACCATTTATGTGGCTTGATCCTAAGCATGCATCATTTTGATCATTACAAGTGTCCTAACTTAACCATGGTAATAATTAACCCAATATATGGTTAACTAAACTTACCATCATATAAATAGGAAGTGAAATACATCATAAACTCCCTCACAAACTGATTTTGGTCGTTCATACCCTAAACCACTCACAACTTCCATCATTTGATCTATAAACTCCAAGTTTATGCAAGGAAGTTCCAAAGATCAAGCTTACTTCATCAAATCTCTAGCAAGTTTAAGTGATCCTCTTGAGTTTAAATCCACTCAAGTCACTTAGTACTTCATCACCAACTCTTCAACTTTGCAAGGGTGCCAAGGTGTGGAAAGCTAGCTCAATACAAAGTCTTACCCGATCAATCAAAGTCCTATCCTTACTAAGTTACTCCTTTCTATTTTGAAAGCCAAAAGTTGTAAGCAACTTATCACCACCATCATCTCATCTTTATTATTCATAATCTTAACTATTTCATGCTATATATATAGTTACTATGTTGATTCATGATGTACATATACTCAATCACTTGTTTTAATTCACATATTGTCATAAAGTAACAAACTAGTAAACTAGTCATATTCTACACATGAGAGACCATTAAAAAACAGTAACATAAGGACTTTATAACTTACATAATATGGTAGACAAGATTAAAAGGTAAACATGGCAATTTGAATCACCGAAACGGACAAACGAGTCAAAAGTTATAAGCAAAAGAAGTTAGCGAAACCTAAACGCCGAATCGCCCATAACTGCTTTTGAGTTCGCCTTTTTAAAATGGTACTTCGGTCCGAGTCATCAAAAGTTAAAACACGAAGTTGTCCGAACGACGTTTTCCTTCAATATCAAAGAAGCTCGGACCTTGAAAACACATAAATAGGCCAAAATCTTTCAAAAAGTAAACTGTAAATATAGTCTCATAACTATACTTTTGTCACAACTAAAAGCAAACCAAGAGGCCTAATGGCCATTAGCCAAGACCACGGCTACGGCTAAGGCCAAAGCTAAGTCTTAAGACCATGGAAGTCAAGACCAAAGTCACGGCAAGGCCATGGCTAAATCCTCGAGGCTTGTTTGAAACGACGAGAACTTGTAAAAACTAGATAGTTATTAAAACATGATAAACTTTATGTTATAACAATCTTCACTCAAAACATATGTTGTATTTACTAAGTGCTACAATAGTAGAGAGCTTCATGTGAGGGTTTCATTTGAGTAAAACGTGTCGACGAGTTGTTGGATTTACAATTAAGTGTCCTAGCTCCCGAACGCCATCGCATGACCTCTCAATTATGATGGTCCGAACGGTAGTACGATATCTATAAACTAAATACGCTTTCACATATTAAAGATCTTTCTATAAACATCAAATGAAAATTGACTACATCATGATCAACATAGGGATATATATAGGATGGTTTATGTTTTCCTAAAACATTATTCCAAACTTAAGTCGCAACATTTCATTTTTAGGTTGCACGAGAAGTCTTCCGACTTATCCATCATCCGTTAAAGTACTTAATATCATCAACTATTGGTGAGTTCATAGCCTCACTTTTTATTACTTAATTGTTTTACAAACCCTTGGGGGAGATACATGCTTTATTTTAAAATGAACACATTGCTTTCAAATCTGTATGCTTATCTCGATTGTTTTATTAGCACTAAGTTACCGTGATTTGCCAAACATAAGTCCCTAAATCATGAATCATTAATCACTATGTGAGAGTGGGCGCGAATATTGTGAATAGATCTATGGGATTGACGAATCCCGCTTGTGTTGGCCCGTTGAGGCAAACAAACGCACTATATTTGAGTAACATTA
>CM040239.1:163362657-163476050 GCA_022545495.1 Chrysanthemum lavandulifolium | reverse complement strand
GTTCCACACCGACGAGATATCTGAAAAAATGCAGACCGGCTCACGGATGATAAATGAAAATGCCGTCAAAGATAGTGTCCTCACTCCAAAGGAGTGAAGAGAGAGAAGTCACCGAGTAGGTGAAGAAAGAAGGAAGATCATGATAACAATCATGACTAGATCTTCTTCCTCGGGATTAAGTGCAATTGCACTTATTTGGATTTTATTGGTTGAGCTCTTAGGTTTGGAAGGCATCTCTCGTGGGAGGGTGGGAAGATTTGTCATAACTATGCAAATTGAGATTCTCTCCCCATCATGATTTTTGCCATCCAAGCAATCATACTCCGGTGGAGATATGATATGAGAGAGTTCACCGGCGAACTCCTCATGAAGAATATACGGAGGTGGGACATGTGCGGTGCCGTGGGCTATAAATATGCACCTCGTCCATTATAGTCTCCGTGTCGACTCATCACTATCAAAGATTGGATTAAGCGAATTTAGAGTAAATTCGTAACCGAATTCGAATAAGGGATTAGTGATAGTCGTATTAACTGTGTAGAAACAACATGGTCAACATCCTCTTCTAAGTTGACGATCTCAGATGTGGAAGTGATGCATCAATAAATTCTATATCTTGAGAATATAAAGAATCGGCATCACTATAATCACTGCCAAAATCGAGAAAGTCTCAACAAGATCATTTGTAAGGAGAAGACATATCACACTCATTGTCAAGAATTCCCTCGACTCACTTGGGATCGGGATAAGGTTCTCAACATTCGATGATTCCGCTTCCTAATAGTCTTTGAGATGCTCGTCCCCATACTTAGAGAGTTAACGGGCTCTTCGTGTGTGGTTTCACCGACAAACTTTCCTCATCATCGCCACTATCATCATCATCGTCGATGTAAGTCGCGAGCCATCGAGCACGTCTTGCAAGTGCTCGTTCCTCGATTCGTATTTCTTCAAGACATCTTTGAATCTTAGCGGCTCGCTCCTCTTCTTCAAGTAATTCTAGCATAGATTTTTCGTTCGCGAGACGTTTGGTCTTCGACAAGTTCTTCTAGCATACTTTTCTCGAGGATGTTGATCAATGAAGGAAATTGTTCAATGACGGAAAATTGTTCAATGACGGAAAATTGTGGGGTTGGAAATTGTCAAAACAAGGAGTGTTATAACAAGGATCGATTCATAGAAATTTTGATTCCATGATTGACATTGGTAATCATAATGAGGACCCCATAAAATTCACAAGAATACAACCGATGTGGCTGTGAGTGGTATGTGTTGTAGCCATACTTGTTATCGGGAACACCTGCTCATAGATAAGCGTGTTTCCGATTGACAATTAGAACTGAATGTGAACCACCACGGTACTACTAACAAGACAAGCGATGTGTCTCACAATGTGGTAGCCGATGGAATGAATCGGTTGTGTTATGGTAGGAATAGGGATCCCAGTTATAGACAGATTCTGCTTCGATTCCACCATGCTACAACCGGGGCAATTGCCACCATTATAAGGACCACCACACCAATCGACAATCAAGAAGGTGAGGATAAGACATGGAAAGAATCAAAGGTTATGAGAGGGTAGGGATGAAGAATCAAAGATGTGAGAGGTAAAGATGAATATTTTTGGTGTTTTGAAAACATATTGCAAAAACAAAGAATGAAAATATTTTGGGTTTGTTAACACTTCGTGAAAAGTGTTAATGAACTTTTGGATTTTGAAAACTTACAAAAAAAAAAAACTTTTACAAAAGATGGGATATGTGCAAGAATGGAGTGCGAAAAGGCTAAACACACGCTAAAGCTCTCCGTGGCGCAAAATTTTGATCCGCTAAACCGTCAAGTCTAAAGCAGACTTAAACCGCTCGAGACACAAATGCAAATGAAGATCGGAGAATACGAGGGATTCCGGTCGTTATGTCCCAAGGAGACTCAATGGTGTGCAAACACATGATCGACGATAGATTGATCACTAATGATAGTGATCAGAAAGGATTTGGATGGAATGATACACTACTGAAAAAGATTAATAAATAAAAGCGACTTAAATGCAAATTAAGAAAATTAAAAAGATAAAAGATATTAAATAAACGCTATCACTATTTTTAAAGTGATGAACGTTTAAAACCTAAAACTTAAAACTTACGTTTAAATAAAATAACGTAAGCGTACAAATTAAAACGTGAAACTTATACAATATAGATCCTAAAAATATGAAAATACATTTTACAAACCTAATGATATGAGAAAATTTATAGAAAAGAAAATTATTTTTACAACTATTTAATTAATTATTATTAATTAAAAACTATTTATTAAGTATTTAAAATGCACTAAAATAGAAGAAAATACAAAATTAACCTAGAAAAATGAAATTATAACTTAGAAAAATCTAAAATATGATAAAACTAATTTTAAAACAGAAAATATATTTTTTAGACTTATTATGTATTTATTATTAATTTAAAACTATTTAAAACTAATTTAAATTATTAAAAATACCAAATAAAAGGAGAAAAATAGGGAAAAATACTTTTTAGGCTTTTTACATTTATCTAAACTTAAGAAAATGAAAATTATTTTTAGAACCTTTTCTAATTTTTGTATTAAAAGCTATTTAAAAGGATTAAAACTAATTTAAATCAAGAAAAATAGCAAAACACCTTAGAAAAATCTGAAAATTTCAGGAAAAGTCTAAAATGATAATAAGAAGCTAGGAAAATTGGAAAAACATGGGCTTGTTTGGAGGATTTAGAAACTGATATGGAAAGTGCTCAAAAATAAGCACTTTGATAAGCTAAAACAACACCAAAAGGTACCAAACTGATAAACAAGCTACTATAAGCTAAGATAACTCAAAATGAACTAAAACCAACAACTCCAAACCACTGAATTGCAAGTTATCAAGATTTGAGTGATTTGACTAAAATGCAAAAACAGATTTTGGGTGACCTACTTTGAACCACTGCAACTGCTAATCAAATAAGCCAAAATGAAAACTAAGAGCATGGCTCTCAAACCAACCTAGCATAGATCACTTGTACAAATTTATAGCTAATGAGGACAGTAATAAGGAAGCTGAGAGCAAATCAAAACAAATAAAGGATCGATAAGTCATTGATGCGAAGAAACAAAGGTGGCTAACCCCCACTGTTTGAGCTTATTCAAGGGCTTATCATGGGTGCTTAAAGGCAAAACAGATATGTGGGACTAAAAACAACCTAGCCAACTACAAATGTGCCAAATATTAGACCCTAGCTACTTGGAATAAGCACTGTGCATTAGCTGCAAGTGTTGAGAAAAACTGCTTTTCTTACAAAGTTTGACTTTTGAAAAATAGTTATGAGGTTGACTAAAATGAGATTTGAAGCTAAATTTTGGACTGATTATGATATGTATACATGAAATAAGACTAATGCAATATATATCTATGGATTTTTAATCATGAAACAAGATTTGGATATGCAACAAACCCAACAGTTAACTGCCAAGACAGATTTGGGTGGGATTTTGACTTTCAGTGGGATAAGGACTAAGTTCTAAGCCTGAAATGAGATATTAGACTCTAAGGTAACATGAAGCAAATGCAAACAACAACTCAAACATCATCTAGCCTGACTATGAGCAAAACCAAACACCCTTCTAAAACTGACATGGAAGTTTAATGAGTCAAACAACTGATTTAGCTAATTCCAATGATTACACTGAGTTTAAATGACCATAATATGATTATATTAGCAAGTTAGAACTACCATTGATCACAGTTACACCTATAACCATAAAATGCAATAACTGATTTGAAACTTAAAAAGGAAACATGTACTCACTTGTATCCAGCTATGTTGCAGGCTAAAACCAAAACTAGAACTACTCTAAACTAACTAAATTCAACCCAAAGAACCCTCTGCAACAACCATAATCATCACCTTTCCATTTTTGAAGCAAAGTTGACTTTCATTGACCATGGATGGAAATGACTTAAACTGCATTCCAAGCTATTCAAAAGCTTTAACAAGCTTAAGTTAACTTTGTTTAACTTAAAAATAAGCTAATAGAGATTTAAATGTGAGAATTTGAAATTACACTTTTCAACAGTAAACTTAAAAACAATAATTATAACTGAAGCATTGAACTGAGACTTCAAAATGCATTACAATCACTTTCCAACTAAAATTTAACACTCAGAAACTAAAATTACAAGCTTTTGACTAAACTACAACTTTTATTTAGAAAAACGACATTAAAAGAAAATTTTAAAAACTAGCTACTCCTTCTAGCCTCTCTCTTCCTCTTTTATACTCCCAAGCGCCCACTTGTACTGAATAGATCCACATCAATTTTGGACCATCGATGACTAGATGCAATTTTAGCCATTTGATCATTTTGGCGCCAAAAGGACTTTAGCGCTTTAGGTTGAGTAAATGGAGTAAAGGATCATTAAATGGAATTTGGAGTTGTGATGAGGTGGGGACAAGATATTGGATAGGGTGAGTGGGGGATGGAGATGGAGGAATTTCGTGGAAGCAATTGGGAGGGAGGAGCAAAAGGCGCCAAGTGGGTGTTCGACTTGTTTGGTTTGATCAAGGTGGATATTAGTAATAGGGGGTCAAAACAGGGGTCATATGGGCTCAAGGTGGTCATTTGGTAAGGCAAGGGTCCAAAAGGGTTTATAAAGGTGTTTTAATGACAAGGACTATATGTAATTTCGAAACTCAAGGACCTAATCGCCAATTCGTAAAAGTTACTCCAAGGGACCACAAGTGACAACCTTCAAAAGTATAAGGACTAATTTTGCCATTTTACCATTTTCTAGGGGCCATTTCGCAAATTTGAAACTCAAGGACTAAACTTGTAATTTTCTCAAACTTTTGATATTTTTCACCAAAGGACTAAATTTGACAACTTATGATTTTAAAAGGACCTTTGGTGATTTATCTTTTGAAATTTTGGCTCGGTGGACTATTTTTGACAATTTTTGAAACTTGGGGACTAAACCGCAATTTTGCAAATTTGATACGTTTTCATCCGATTTTGATATTTTTGTATTTAAAACACATAAACACCGATTTGTGATATTTTGATCATTTTGATGTGTTTACGAGTGTTTTCGAGATGATTTTGCGCTTTATTTTGTACAAAATGATGAGTATTTAGACACTCATCAAATACCAACCCCAAATCCAAACCCGAGATTCGTACCTTTCTAATTCCTAAAAACATAAAAGATAAAAATAATTTTCCTCAACCCCAACCTTAGCGTAGTAACTTCTCACTAGCATTCCTATTCCCCAGAGAACGATATTAATACCCGTGCTTACCCTAATACTACACTACAACGATTAGGTTCACCGCTAGGGTGTTATAAAACTTGCTCGAAGAAAAGGAAGTTCTTTTGACCCCGAACGACGCGTGTAGCGTTATCAAGTTTTAGGCGCCGGGAATAGAATAGCTAGTTATTAGTCCACCTCGCTTAGGTTTCTTTGCTTGATTCCTATCAAGTAAAAATTTTCTCATTTTTAGCTTTCTCATGTGTATCCCTTCTTCGTGACCTTTGTTCGTAATCCCATCACTTTTCATCATGGAAGGTGATAACCAACCACCATTCATCAACCTACCACCAAATGACCCGCCAAGAGCCCGTACTCTTGGTGAATACTCAGACCAAGCCACCAAGGCTATAGGAACACCATTGAGCTTCCCGATCAAGCCCAAACTACGGCCTGCGATCCGACACCATCCGGTTGGTGCAAAATAGATGTGCATTCCATGGACTTCGCTCAAGATCCTAATCAAGATCTTAGGGATTTCCTTAAATTGTCGATTCCATCGACCTTGATGTTACTACTCGGGAGACCACGCCTCTGCCTCTTCCACCTCTCTACGGACCAAGCTAGTAATTGGCTTGAGCGACTTCCACTGGCTCCATCTCAAGTTGGGATGATCTCACCTCTCGCTTCCTTGCTCAATTTTTCCACGGGAGAACCACTAAACTTAGGAATGACATCTTGATGTTCTAACAACGTCAAGGTGAATCTCTCTACGAAGCATGGACTCGATTCAAGGACTTACTTCATAAAGTCCCTCATCACGGCATTGATCTTTGGCTCCAAGTCCAACTTTTCTATGATCATGTCAACTTCCCCACCAAGTGATCCATTGACCAAGCGGCCGGTGGAAAACTTAGTGATCTCACCGCGGAAGAATCATGGGGTATAATAGAGGACCTTGCTCTATATGACAACGAAAGTTGGAATGACCCCCGTGAGTTGCCCAAAACCGTTAAGGCAATCTCCTTGCCTCCAATTGACTCACAATCTTCCGACCGTAGGATGATCGAACTTGAAGATCAAGTTAAATTCCTAATGAGTTCCTACGAAAATCCTAAGTCTTCACATCAAGTGAATAAAATCACTCTTCCTTGTGAGTTATGTAGTGGTCCCCATGACACTCGTGATTGCACAAGACTCCCGAACAAGCTTTTGCGGACTACGCCTCCATGCGTACCGACGGAGCGGGAGAGAAGTGGTACACTTTCAAGCCCGAACAAAACAACTTAGGAAACTCTTACAACCCCTCATGGAGAAATCACCCTAACCTTAAGTGGAACCAGAACTCAAGCACACCCCAAAGCTCATCTAGTCCACCTAGTAGGTTCAATTCTTTAAATACCGGGAACCCCACTAATCTTGAGGCAATTGCATCTAGATTCATGTCATCTCAAGAGACTCGATTGACTAAGCTTGAAGCCGATTTTAAGCAAAAACAAAGCGAGATGACAAATAAGCTTGATGCCCTCTTAAAAGCCTTTAATGAACGGGAAATTGGAGCATTCCCAAGTGATACTATAAAGAACCCAAAAGTGAATTCGATTTCGTCGACTTCACCATAGGAGAGTGCACATCCATGTCCCTCACACCTAACGGTTCACTCGGTAAATGCTATCAACAATGGTTCCAAGCCATCCAAAATGAGGTACCAAGGCCCTGCACCATTGGTAGAACCTACTCTTGAGAAACCCGTCAACCAAGAACCCAAGCCTAATCTAGAGGAGGAGTACAAGGAACTCCATCAAGAAAAACTGGTTCTTGAAGTCTTAGCTCATGCACCTTATTATAATGCTTTAAAAGAAAAATATGAGTTAGAACTTAAACTTGGAAAACATGGGTCCGCTTTTGTGCGAAATAATTTACCTAAGAAGTTGGACGATCCCGGGCTATTTACTCTTCCGTGTAGGCTTGGAACTTCCAAACCTCTCGATTTTATAGCCGACTTAGGATCATGCATCAATCTTGTTCCGTTGTCCCTCCATAGAAGCCTTAACTTAGGTAAAATAGAACCAACGGAAACCATCTTAGGTCTAGCGGACGGTAGTGTTGCATATCCGGTAGGGATAATAAAAGACATGGTAGTACACGTGGGAGAGTTGACTCTTTTGGCCGACTTCCATGTGCTAGACATGAATAAGGACCCGACATGCCCATTACTAGTAGGAAGAGGATTCTTAGCTACCACTAGTGCCATCATCGATTGTAAGATGTCCAAGACAGTGGTAGGAGAGGGGAGTGCTAGGTCAATTTACGATGTAAAAAAGCATACGTAGTACAAAGAAGAGGAAATCCCACATGAGATTAGGTTGGATAGAGCACCTTCTAGATATGGACCTTGGATAGATAAGAACCTCATAGGTCCCCAACGACCTTTCTACTTAGATGAAGCCTTTGCTAGTAAAGCCACTTTCCATGAAAAAGAAATGGCTAGGGACATGGAAGTGAACCCGCTCGAGGGCGCTTTAGTATTTAGGAAGATGACCGAGTTCCTTGAAGTTTGCCGTCAACCTTGTCATGAATAAGTGGAAAATTCAAGCCTAAACATAAGTGGGATTGGGATAGACCGCCTAGTGATGGTAATGGAGAGTGGCACATTAGGATAACGATCTATGATCCCGATGGAGAGAAGTTTAAAAGGCATATCGAACCGAACGTGCTTGATCTCATGCTAAACAATCAAGTCTAAAAGACTTAAAACGACAAACACAAATGCAATTAAGATCGAGGAATATAGGGAATTCTGGTCGTTAAGTCCCAGGAGGATGAATTGGTGTAAAACACTTCAGATGATAGAATGATCACTAAGGATAGTCAATCGATGTTTTGGATGGAAAATTACCTAAAGAAAAGATTTACAAATTAAAGCGACTTAAATGCAAATTAAGAAGAATTAAAAGTTAAAATCTATTAAATAAACGCTATCACTATTTTTACAATCGATGAGCGTTTATGATTTTATAAAATAAAATAACTTAAATAAACTATTTTAACTAAAACGTAAACTTAAATTACCTAAAACGTTACTTAAAATGGAAGCGAGCGTTATTTACGAAAATGGTATTTGGGCGCAAGATAAAACGTAAATTTTAAGAAATAAAAGGCCTACGAATGTAAAACTAATTTTCTTACAAAATATATGATAAAAGAAAATTTTAGAAAAAGATTTATATTTTTTGACTTTTATATTTTTATTATGATTTAATTACTATAAAACACTAATTAAATGTTTAAAAATACTAAAACTAATTAGAAAAATCAAACTTTTGTATAAAATACTTAATACTATTACAAGTTTATAAAAATACAAACACCGAAAAAGCTACTAAGAATAAGCTCTAAATAAGCAATTAAGCTCGTATAAGCTTATTTGAAAACAAGGGGGTATGTATTTAATAGTGTAAAGGATAACCTAAAAAGTCCCTAAGGCGATTAGTGCGTGTGTGGTGTGGTGAGTGGGTGGCGAGTTCAAATCCCAAAGAAGGGCCATTTTTTGCAACTTTTTATTTTTGGACTTTTCTTCACAAACTTGTTAAGCTAAAGATTATAAGCACTTTTAATAACTAAACTTTTTATGAAAAGTAGTAATAAGCTCAGTGAGAGCTTATTAAACTCAACAGTGGCAAGAAAATGAAATAAGCTAAAAAGTTTAAGCCAAAAATGGTTTTTAAGCTAAAAAATAAGCAAAGTGAAAACTGGAAATAAGCTAGACACTTGTAATAAGCTAGAATTAACAACTGATAAAGCAAATGATTAAGAAATAAGCACAAAATAAGCTAAAATAAGCACTTAAATGACTGATGTACACAGGACACTATGCAAATCACTAGGCACCTAGAGGCTTATTTTTAAGCACCTAAATAAGCTAAAAAATGAAAAGTATCACTGGCACTAACAAGTATACCTACTAAGCTTTCCAAAAGCTAAATTACTCATAGTGGTGTTCACTTAAGAGCTTATCTTGAGCTTATGCAAAACTTGAAAACCCATCAATCAATACTCGGTGAATCTTGAGTTTTGGATGAAATAGAAAACACTTGCAAGCTTATCAAATAAGCTCTAATTTGAAAAATAAAAGCGGAAACTTGAGATGGCTAGGTTGGCTATCCAAAAGCCAAAAATTACAAGGTTTGAGCAATTAATAAGCTCTATGAGAGCTTATCAAGTTGGACCACCCAACGTAAGCAGAGCACCATTTTGACTATTTAAGAAATTGAAGTAACTTGACTTTGATGAACTTAGGATCACTCTTACTGACTTATTATGTTATTAAAAGCTCAAATGAGATTATCTATGTTTATGGTTATAGCTTTTAAGTATGTAAACTGATTTGAGAAACTCAAACTCCTAACAGTTAACTTATCAAGTTAATATGAAAGTGATTTTGACTTTTTATAGAACTAGGACTGGTTTTAAGGACTTGGCTGAGTTATTTAGACCAAATGAGATATGAAACAAGCACCAACACAGTCTCGCACAACACGTTACACATTAAACTAAACAAATCCAAACACTCCTTCAAAGGACCGATTTTGAGCTTTTCAAAGTATTTGTCAAATTAAGAACATGCACTTGATTAAAAACCTTAGATTACCATATAAGGAACTATATAAGCATAAAACAACAACACTAATAGTATAAAACTAAGAAATACAAAGTATGCTATATTAAGCGATAAAATGAGATTTTATAAAATACAAATTCAAAAGAACAAAGGATCGCTTTAAAGGCTTAATTATACTAAATTATAAGTAAAGATCATAAACACACGAGTTTTAAGCTAGTAAACAAGTCAAACAAGAAATGCCAAAATAGCTTAAAAGAGCTTACAACCGATTCCAATGGCGAGAACAAGACACAAAGAACAGATCCTATAGGCTTACCACTAAGCCACTAACCCATTTCCATCCAAAAATCAAACTGCATCAGCTTCTTGATCATCAATCCTGTGATTTTTGAATTTCACTGATTTTTTTAGTATTTTTGGTATTTTTCTCTCTTTACTTCTAAACTGATTTTTAAAGTTACTAAAAGCTTGAAATAGCTTTCTAGGAGCTTATGTGGGTTTACTCAGTTCAAACCAACAACTAATAACAACATTTCATAACATGAGATTTTTGAAAGGAAAATGCATAAACTGGTAACTTGAATTAAAACTGAAATTGATACTTGTAAAAGTTTATCAGTACACTGAAATCACTAGAAACAGTACTTTAAAGCTTAATTTTACACTGGAATTTAAAAGTTAGACTAAAACGACATTAAAAATTAAAATTACACTAGATATTTTCTTCCATTGCCTCTCTCCTCTTCTTTATAGCTTTTTGAGAACTCTCCACTTGATTACGAACATATCCCATCAACAATCTCAACCATTGATTCAACAAATGTATCTTACCATTAAACTTACTTTTGGCGCCAAAATTGAGATAAGGTAGCTTGAGATAGTTTCAAACCAATTAAAGAAGTTTGGAGTGTTATGTGAGTGTAGGAGACAATTTGTGAAGTAGGCATGGGTTTAGGGTGATTTTTCGAGAAAAAGAGGATTGTGAGATAAACAATAAAGGTTCAATGGTGGGGATGCATTAAATGCAAGGTGGGCTAATGAAAGGAGGAGGATGAGCCGGAAAGGGTGGATGAGGTGGAAAGGGTGGATGAGGTGGTGGGTGATAAAACCACCTCGGTTTTGAGTTACTGAGGGTGGGTGAAGAAGGTGAGCAGTGGCGCGGTTTATCGATTTAAAATTTGGGCCGGGTCATCGTTTACGGATTGGATTGGGCTTAAAGTTATATAAAGGGTCCGTTTGGTTTATTAGCTAAGTAACAAGGACCATTCATGTAATTTAGCCAAAGATGAAGGCTGGATTTGACAAGTTTCCAAGCATATCATAAGGATCAAACCTGCCAAGTAAGATTAGTACAAGGACCTTTGTTGATAATTTCCATTTTTTAAATCCGAGGACTAAAGCGCCAATTTAGAAACTTGAGGGACCAATATTGTAATTTCTCAAAAGTTTATCATAAGGACCATTTTGTCATTTATAAATAGAACAAGGTTAAAACTTGATAATTTTCACTTTTAAAACCTTAAGGACTATTTTGACACTTTTCAAAGTTAAAGGACTAAAGTTGTCATTTTGTGATTTTAAACTTTGAAAGGTTTATTTTGACAACTTTTGAATCTTATGGACCTTAAATGATATTTTGCAAGTTTTTGAATTACCGAGGACCGATTTTGACAACTTTTGTAACTTGGGGACTAAAGCGCCAATTATGCAAACTTGATCGTTTTCATCGATTTTGATGTTTTGCATTTAAAACATATAAAACACTTGTTTGTGATATTTTTATCATTTTGATGTGTTTTTGAGTGTTTTCGATGTTTTGGCATTCTAACAATATAAAAATGATGAGTATTTGACACTCATCAATCCCCACACTAAGATATTGCTAGTCCCTAGCAATGATTTGAAAAATTTAATGGATTTTATCTCTTTACCAAAAGCCATTACTCGAGTAGCCAAATGTTTAAGTTCAAGTAAGAACTTTGGTACAATGATAACCAAATGATTTTGAGCAAACCACCGACTTTCAACGGTTTGATTTTGTCTTTACGAAGCCGTACCTTACGGACTAGCCAACTCTTAGATAAATTATCAATATTATCTTTGGTGAGTGATTACCAATTATGGATTTTCAATCGCCTTTACCACAAGCCATAAACTTGCGGGCTAGCCAACTTTTCACTAGTTTAAAGATATGGTGAGTTGAACACCATACAATTTTAGGCAAATTGCAAGCCATAAACGGTTTGAGATATCTTTACCAAGAGCCGTTTGCTCTGGATTAGCCAATCCTTATGTGAGTTAGACATGGTGGATGATTACCATTTCTTGAGTAAGTGAAAAACACTTACTCCAAAAAAAAAAATTTTGGCCAAAAGCGGGAATTGGGTGAGATAATACATGATAAAATTCGTGAAATTCCCCCACACTTAGAAATGAATATTGCCCTCAATATTCAAAGTACGTGCAGTTATGCGAAACAAAGAACATAAAAGGGAAATACTACGGCCATTATTTTGTTTTTGATATATACATTTTTTTTTTTTTTTTTTTTTTTTTTTTACAATTGAGAATATACAACAGATGTGGGTAACTCCCCACACTAGGGTGATAGAAAGGGATAAGAAGATGTAAACATGGATGAAAACCCATATGATGTGTGCTACTATTTTTTGATTCCCGAGTCACTAGCTTGACTCGATCCCGCATTCATTGGTTCATGGGGAATGTTTGAAGATCCGGACAACCACGGGGGAATGTCCTCTCCAAAGTAATGCTTTAATCGATGACCATTCACTTTAAAATTAGGACCATCGGTTGAGATAACTCAATGGTACCATAAGGATAAACCTTAGTAATGGTAAATGGACCGGACATAATGGACTTAAGCTTTCCGAGAAAATCTTCAATCTAGAATTGAAAAGAAGGACTCGATCACCAACGTTGAAAACGCGGTTCTTGATTTTAGAGTCATGAATCTTCTTTGTCTTTTGTTTGTAGATCAAAGAGTTCTCATATGCTTGATCACGAAGTTCATTTAGTTCATTCATTTGAACTTTTCGTGATCACCGGTCTCAGTATATCGAAGTTTGCATGTTTTAAGGCCCAGAAGCCTTGTGCTCTAGTTCAATCGGAAGATGACATGCTTTTCCATACACTAGCTTATATGGAGTACACCCAATTGGTGTTTTGTAAGTCGCATTTAAAAAGCCCGAGTCGTCATCCGGTTTATCCGACCGGGATGCACGATTTTCACCTCACCGTCCTTTCAAGTATTCTTTTAATACCACGATTTGAAACTTCCACCGCCCACTTGTTTGGGGTGGTATGCGATAGATGAGCGGTGGGTAACACCATACTTTTGCATGACACGATCAAATTGGTCATTACAAAATGTGTACCACGATCACTAATTATTGCACGAGGAGTTCCAAACACGGCAAAGAGAGCTTTCAAAATTTCACAACTACTCGGGCATCATTTGTAGGTAAAGCTTTTGCTTCAACCCATTTTGACAAATAGTCAATGACCACGAGTATGTACTTGTTACCACGAGAAGATGGAAATGGCCCCATAAAATCAATACCCGGATGTCAAATATCTCACAAACTTGAATGGCATTTTGTGGCATTTCATTCCTTTGAGATATATTTCCATGACGACGACAAGCATCACAAGTTTTGACATAATCGTGGGCATCTTTATAGATTGTGGGCCAATAGAACCCGGAATCAAACACCTTTTAGCGGTGTAGTTTGGACTATGATGGCCCCGGTGGTCCAAAGATGGCAAGCTTTGAGAATATCAAGAGCTTCTTGACCATAAACACACCGTCGGATGACTTGATCCGCACAGATCTTGAATAAGAAAGGGTCGTCCCAAAATAGTGTTTAACATCCTTGAAGAATTTGTTCTTTTCTGGGTTGACATTCCTTTCACAATGAAGTTACCCGCATGGTAATTTGCAAAGTCAAGAAACCATGGGGTAGAAGAGTTTCCACGAAAAGAAACCGCATTGAGTGTCTCGAGAGGAAATGTTTCATTTATATCCTTTTCTCGAAAACATCTTGGTGAGGGTTTTCTAATCGACAGATGATCGGCGACGTGTTCTCGGCTCCTTTTTATCACGTATGATAATATCAAATTCTTGAAGGAGGAGAACCCAACGGAGCAATCTCGGCTTTGCATCTTGTTTTGCAAAGAGATATTTAAGAGCCGAATGATCCGTATACACTACACATTTGGTCAAGATTAAGTACGGCGAAACTTTTCAAATGCATACACCACGGCTAATAGCTCTTTTTCGTGGTGGTGTAATGAGTTCGAGCTTGACCATAGTCTTACTTGCGTAGTGAATAGGTCGAAAATGCTTGTTTCTTCGTTGCCCTAAGACCGCGCCGATAGCAAAATCACTTGCATCGCATATAAGTTCAAAAGGTAAATCGATCGGGAGTAACGAGAATGGGTGCTTGATAGCTTTTTCTTCAATGTTTCAAAAGCTACGATGCACTCGGGTGAAAAGATAAAAGGAGCATCCTTTTCAAGAAGATGGGTCATTGGCGGGCGATTTTGGAAAAATCTTGAATGAATCTACGATAGAAACCGGCATGACCTAAAAACTCCTAATACCTTTAACGGTAGTAGGATGAGGTAATTTAGCAATAACATCGACTTTTGCTCTATCAACCTCAATCCGTTCTTTGAAATCTTATGGCCAAGGACTATACCTTCTTTGACCATGAAGTGACTTTTCTCCCGCTTTAGACAAAGATTGGTGTCTTCACACCTTTGAAGCATTTTATCTAAATGGGAGAGACATGTTTGAAATGAATCCCCAATGACCGAGAAGTCATCCATAAACACCTCCATTGTTTCCCGATCATGTCGTGGAAAATGGCCATCATACATCGTTGGAGCGTGCGGTGAGCATTACATAAGCCAAAAGGCATACGCCTATAGGCAAAAGTTCCGTATGGGCGGTGAATGTGGTTTTATCTTGATCCTTTGGATCAATGGGAATCTAAAAGTAACCCGAGAAACCATCAAGGAAACAATAGTATTCATTTCCGCTAATCTCTCAAGCATCCGGTCCATAAAGGGTGAGGAAAATGGTCTTTACGAGTGGCGTCATTCAACTTACGATAGTCAATGCAAACACGCCATCCGTAACTGCAGACGAGTTGGAATTAACTCGTTATCTTCATTTGTGACAACATTATGCCACCCTTCTTAGGAACACAATGAATTGGGCTAACCCAAGGACTATCTCGAGATCGGGTAAATCAATCCTCGCATCAAGAAGTTTGATAACCTCTTGTTTGATAACATCATGGATTTTGGATTTACTCTTCTCGATGTTGAATCATGGCTTAAAGTCATCCTCCATCAAGATTTTGTGAGTACAAAATTCGGGGTTTATACCTTGATGTCGGAGAGTTTCCAAGCAATTGCTTGCTTGTGTGACTTCAAGATTTTAATGAGAGCACTTTTTCATCTTTACTCAAATCTCTAGCAATAATGACCGGTAATTTATCATTACCTTCAAGAAATGCATACTCGAGATGAGGAGGTAAGTCCTTAAGCTCAACCTCGGAAATTCTTGATTTCAACCGACTTGACTTCCTTGTTATGAAGTTTGATGGAAGGGAGAGGAGAAGAAATGTCATGATTTAACAACTTCTCAAGAAGAATATCTCCTCCGTTAATCTCATTTTGATTAATCTCATCGGGAATTGAATCACTAGGATGAGGGTTGATGATGGATCATCATTGAGCAACTTCTCAATGAGAAGTATGTCCCCTCAATG
Source organism: Chrysanthemum lavandulifolium (assembly GCA_022545495.1). Lineage (NCBI taxonomy): Eukaryota > Viridiplantae > Streptophyta > Magnoliopsida > Asterales > Asteraceae > Chrysanthemum > Chrysanthemum lavandulifolium. The sequence continues at coordinate 163,460,361 of CM040239.1, read as the reverse complement.
TCAATTGGGCGTGATCAATTTCCCATGGTACGAATCATTGGATAAGTAGGCTTCAATCTCTTCTAAGATGAAGTCACTTTCCTCAAATGGGGTGAGAGAAGGAGTAGAATTGGCGATGATAGGTTGAGATGAATGAGTGAGATTATCACTCAAGAATTATGATCATAACCAAGAACTTCTTGAGTACTCTTGAAGCAACATCAATGATATCTATTCGGTTAACCGACTCGTAATCATAGTTTGCGGAGTACCTCAAGTTTGATCAAGGTTAAAAGTGACGACTTCATTACCAACACGTAATGTGATTTCTTGCTCAAATACATCTATGAGAGCACGGCCCGTTCTCGTGAATCCTCGACCAACAATGAGAGGAACCCGATGATCGGCATCAAAATCAACAACCACGAAGTCACCGGAAAATGGAACTTTCCTACTTTCACAAATCGTCCTCGGCAATGCCAAGAGGACGGGATATTGTACGATCTGCAAGCTCGAGAGTCATGCATGTAGGAGTGAGTTCCAAGAGAAAGTTTCTTCCATACCGAATATGGCATCGTTAATGCTTGCACCAAGATCTGCTAGGGCAAAGCATTCAACCATTCTTGAAATACACAAGGTAAGAGAAATTTCCGGGATCTCCAAGCTTTTCGAAGCTTTTTGGGATAATCACGAAAGCGAGTTCTCGTTAAGAGGAGTTTTAGCCATTTCAAACACTTTTCCTTGTTGCTTAACATGTGTTTGAGAGTTGATGCAAACTTGGGCATCGGCATGATAGCATCCATAAAGCTTATGTCAAAATGTAACTCTTGGAAAATTTGGAAAAATTTGTCCATTTGATGACTAGCTTTTCACGGAGCTTTGCTCATTCAAACGTGATGGATATGGAATAGAAGATTTGGATTTGGTATTTTCAATGGAGCTACAATTGGTTCAAAACAACTCTGGATTAGACTTGGGTTTCGGACAACTTGAGGTTGGACTACAGAAGGTGGGACTTGTGCGGTATTACTTGGACTTGAATAATGCACCTTGTCCGTTGTTTCCTGGTAACTTGACTCATTGCCACGGGAGGAGGGGCATTGGAGTCGTGGTCCATTGTGAGTCGAGGTTCACTTTCCACTACCTTTGGAGGAGAAGAAGAAGAGGTAGTAGGAATAGCGGTCCATTGTATGAAACACCACTTGGTCGTGATCGCTTTGGCATCGCCCCTCGGGTTAGCGATCGTGTTGCTCGGTAAAGTTCACGAGCCCGAGGTTGATCATTTAAAGACTTTTGAGATCGACAATCGGACCGACCAACAATATGTTCATCTCATCTTGGGATTTCATAAACTGCTTGATAACTCATCGATGATGGTCCCGGAGGAGCAATGACGGAGGTGGATTAGGAGGAAATTTTGAGGTCGGATGTTTTGATTATGACCTTGTTGTTGAAAATTCCTTGATTAGGATTCACATTCCCATGAAATTGATTCCCACGATTGAAATTGTTTTGATGAAGGTTCCTTGTTGTTGGAAACCTTGATTGGGTCCGGATAGAAATTACCTTGGTTTTGATAACCTTGGTTCATTCTAGGTTGATTCGATTCGGTTAGGATTACGGTTAAAACCGGGTGGTGCACGATAAGTGCTTAGCACGGTAGTTTGGTTCATTCGAGGACGGTATTGATTACCTCCTTGATTTGAAGTACCGGCTATAGCATTTGCTTCAAACGGACTACCATCGATGGCGATCAGGTTGTAGTATGCATGAGGACCACCACAAGTGACACAAACTTCAACTTTCTTCACTTCACCATGTGATGGTGTTTGAGTGAATGTGACTTTCTTTTGGTTAGCAAGAACCAAAGCTCGAACAATGTCCGTGAGTTTATCAATCTTAGCATCGGTGCTAGATGTACTCACGGAGATGAAGTAGAAGGTCCAAGATTAGGCCGATTTTGATATGTCTTTGTGCGGAAAGAACGGACACGGGACTTGTTTTCAATGATTTGTAAGGCTTCTTTGGTGGTTTTGCTAAGGAAATTACCTCATGAGGCATTTAGAGAGTCTTGGTCACCGGTCTCGCACCATTATAGAAAGTATCCATTTGCATTAACTCGGTAAAACCATGATGTGGACACTTGAGCAATTCTTTGTAACGATCCCATGCCTCCCGAATGATTCATCAAATCTACGAGAAAATTTCATTATCTCATTCTTAAGACTTGTGGTTCGGGATGGAGGATAGAATTCGTTAACAAACTTGGTAACTAGATCCTCCCATGTCTCAATAGAACGAGGGGTTGTTTCTCGCCAATTCCGGCTTGTCCTCTAGAGAAAATGGGAGCAGAAGAAGCTTGATAGCATCGTGTGGGACATTCTTGTACTTGATGGTTGATGCAATCTTATTGAACCATCGAATGTGTGCATGAGGATCATCCGCTCAAAACCATAGAATTGGCTTTGGGTTACTAGATTAAGCAACCCGGTCTTGAGCTCGAAGTATCGACCACAATGGTTGGAACAACAATGGCATCTCCGTAACCCTCGATGGGTGCTTGGAGAAGCTCATTCATGGGTTTGTCTTCCGCCATTTCGGCGGTGGTGGTGGTGGTAGACGTTCCTCGATCCACGGTGAAGGAGTGAACGTCCTCTACGTCTCATGAGGAATGTTTCCAAGTTCGGAAAGTGGACTTGTAGAATCGGAAGAGCGAGTCGCATGCACTAAGTATAAAATCAATTTTCAAAACAAATGAGGCAAAACACAAGTGAACTTAACCAATAATCTCAAATGAAATGGCTTCTTTGAAAAAGGTACACCAAATCACAAGTGACACAAAGGCAAGTTTTAAATCGATGTTCGGAACTTATTATGGTCGCACCCCAGTTAGGTTATTGCACCGCCTTGATTTATGGTGGTTGATTTTATGTATAAATTAAGTACCGCCTGAAAAGACGTAGGTATGATTTGTGCAAATGGGGTTTAAAACTTTTGGAAAATATTTTTGGTATCGTCCGTTTAACCAAATCGTATCTCTTCAAGAATCACCTTAAAAGAGAATACAAAATAGAAAACGTTTGATTGTTTTGTTGTTTTATATTGTTTTGGGTTTTAACACTTTAGGAAAAGTGTTAATAAACTTTTGATTTATATTAACTTCGAAAACTTTTACAAACGATGGTATATGTGCAAGTGCAGATGCGAAAATGCTAGAAACACGCTTCTGACCTCCCGTGGCGCCAAAATTTTGATCTGTGCTAAGCGGTCAAGTCTAAAAGACTTAAAACAAACAAACACAAATGCAATTAAGATCGAGAGGAATATAGGAATTCACGGTCGTTAAGTCCCACGGAGGATGAATTGGTGTAAAAACACTTCAGATGATAGAATGATCACTAAGGATAGCAATCAGTAAGGTTTTGGATGGAAAATTAACTAAAGAAAAGATTTACAAATTAAAGCGACTTAAATGCAAATTAAGAAAATTAAAAAGTTAAAATCTATTAAATAAACGCTATCACTATTTTTACAATGATGAACGTTTATGATTTTATGAAATAAAATAACTTAAATAAACTATATTAACTAAAACTTAAACTGAAATTACCTAAAAACGTTACTTAAAACTAAAACGAGCGTTATTTACGAAAATGGCGCTGGAGCGCATGATAAAACGTAAATTTTAAGAAATAAAAGGCCTACGAGTGTAAAACTAATTTTCTTACGTACTATATGATAAAAGAAAATTTTAAGAAAAAGAATTATATTTTTTTGACTTTTATATTTTTTATTATGATTTAATTACTATAAAACACTAATTAAATGTTTAAAAATACTAAAACTAATTAGAAAAATCTGAAACTTTTTTATAAAATACTTAATACTATTACAAGTTTATAAAAAATACAAAAACTGAAAAAGCTAGACTGAATAAGCTGTAAATAAGCAATTAAGCTCGTATAAGCTTATTTGGACACAAAAGGGGTAAGTATTAAATAGTGTGAATAAGAACTGAAAAAGTCCCTAGGGCAGTTGGTGCGTGTGTGGTGTGGTGAGCTGGGTGGCCAGAGTTCAAATCCCAGCAGTGGCCATTTTTTTGCAACTTTTTATTTTTGGACTTTTTCTTCACAAACTTGTTAAGCTAAAGATTATAAGCACTTTTTAAAACTAAAACTTTTTCTAAAATCCAATAATAAGCTCTGTAATAGCTTATTAAACTCAACATTGACAAGAAAATGAAATAAGCTAAAGAGGTTAAGCCAAAATGGCTTTTAAGCTAAAAATAAGCAAAGTTAAAAGCTGAAATAAGCTAGACACTTGTAATAAGCTAGAATTGACTACCGATAAAGCAAATGATTAAGAAATAAGCACAAAATAAGCTAAAATAGGCACTTAGATAACTGATGTACACAGACACTATGCAAATCACTAGGCACCTAGAGACTTATTTTAAGCACCTAAATAAGCTAAAAATGAAAAGTATCACCGCACTAACAAGTATACCTACTAAGCTTTCCAAAAAGCTAAATTACTCATAGTGGTGTTCACTTAAGAGCTTATACTGAGCTTATGCAAAAACTTGAAAACCCACTGAATCAATACTCAGTGATGGCTGAGTTTTGGACAGAAATAGAAAACACTTGCAGGCTTATCAAATAAGCTCTAATTTGAAAAATAAAAACTGGAAACTTGAGATGGCTAGGTTGGCTATCCAAAAAGCCAAAAATTACAAGGTTTGAGCAATTAATAAGCTCTATGAGAGCTTATCAAGTTGGACCACCCAACTGTAAACAGGGCACCATTTTGACTTTTTAAGAAATTGAAGTAACTTGACTTTGATGAACTTAGGATCACTCTTACTGACTTATTATGTTATTAAAAGCTCAAATGAGATTATCTATGTTTATGGTTATAGCTTTTAAGTATGTAAACTGATTTGAGAAACTCAAACTCCTAACAGTTAACTTATCAAGTTAATATGAAAGTGATTTTGACTTTTTATAGAACTAGGACCGGTTTTAAGGACTTGGTGAGTTATTTAGACCAAATGAGACATGAAACAAGCACAAACACAGGTCTGCACAACCTGTTACACATTAAACTGAACAAATCCAAACACTCCTTCAAAGGACTGATTTTGAGCTTTTCAAAGTATTTGTCAAATTAAGAACATGCACTTGATTAAAAACCTTAGATTACCATATAAGGGAACTATATAAGCATAAAACAACAACACTAATAGTATAAAACTAAGAAATACAAAGTATGCTATATTAACTGATAAAATGAGATTTTTATAAAATACAAATTCAAAAGAACAAAGGATCGCTTTAAAGGCTTAATTATACTCAATTATAAGTAAAGATCATAAACACACGAGATTTAAGCTAGTAAACAAGTCAAACAAAGAAATGCCAAAATAGCTTAAAAGAGCTTACAACCGATTCCAACCGGCGAGAACAAGACACAAAGAATGATCCTATAGGCTTACCACTAAGCCACTAACCCATTCCATCCAAAATCAAACCGCATCAACTTCTTGATCATCAATCTTGTGATTTTTGAATTTCACCGATTTTTTAGTATTTTTGGTATTTTCTCTCTTTACTTCTAAACCGATTTTTAAAGTTACTAAAAGCTTGAAATAGCTTTCTAGGAGCTTATGTGGGTTTACTCGGTCAAACCAACAACTAATAACAACATTTCATAACATGAGATTTTGAAAGGAAAATGCATAAGCGGTAACTTGAATTAAAACCGAAATTGATACTTGTAAAAGTTTATCAAGATTACTTGAAATCACTAGAAACAAGATTTAAAGCTTAATTTTACTTGGAATTTAAAAGTTAGACTAAAGCGACATTAAAAATTAAAATTACACTAGATATTTTCTTCCATTGCCTCTTCCTCTCTTTATAGCTTTTGAGATACTCCACAAGCTTCGATCACATCCCACCAACAATCTCAACCATTGAAACAGTCAAACACATCTTAGCCATTAAACTTACTTTTGGCGCCAAAATTGAGATAAGGTTGCTTGAGATAGTTTCAAACCAATTAAAGAAGTTTGGAGTGTTATGTGAGGTGTAGGAGACAATTTGTGAAGTAGGCATGGGTTTAGGGTGATTTTCGGAGAAAGCAGAGATTGTGAGATAAGCAAGTAAAGGTTCAATGGTGGGGATGCATTAAATGCAAGGTGGGCTAATGAAAGGAGGAGGGTGATGAGTGGAAAGGGTGGATGAGGTGGAAAGGGTGATGGTGGTGGGTGAGAAAACCACCTCTGGTTTTGAGTTACGAGGGTGGGTGAAGAAGGTGAGCAGTGGCGCGGTTTATTATTTTAAAATTTGGGTCGGGTCATTTGTTTGGATTGGATTGGGCTTATTTATATATTGGATCCGTTTGGTTTATTAGCTAAGTAACCACAAGGACTAATCATGTAATTTAGCCAAAGTTGAAGGACTGATTTGACAAGTTTCAAGCATATCATAAGGATCAAACCTGCCAAGTAAGATTAGTACAAGGACCTATATTGATAATTTCCATTTTTTAAATCCGAGGACTAAAGCGCCAATTTAGAAACTTGAGGGACCAATATTGTAATTTCTCAAAAGTTTATCATAAGGACCATTTTGTCATTTATAAATAGAACAAGGTTAAAACTTGATAATTTTCACTTTTAAAACCTTAAGGACTATTTTGACACTTTTCAAAGTTAAAGGACTAAAGTTGTCATTTTGTGATTTTTAAACTTTAAAGGGTTTGTTTTGACAACTTTTGAATCTTATGGACCTAAAATGATATTTTGCAAGTTTTTGAATTACTGAGGACTGATTTTGACAACTTTTGTAACTTGGGGACTAAAGCGCCAATTATGCAAACTTAATACGTTTTCACCGATTTTGATGTTTTGCATTTAAAACATATAAAACACTTGTTTGTGATATTTTTATCATTTTGATGTGTTTCGAGTGTTTTCGGATGTTTTGGCATTCTAACGATATAAAAATGATGAGTATTTAGACACTCATCAATACTACTAGAACTTAAATGATAAGTTTGATCCTTATGACATTGTTAAGGATAGGCTTACTTATATCGATGCGTAGGGGCACGACTACGAGTCTAGCTACAAGACTCATAAATAAAGAAAAGCGCCGTGGGAGGCAACCCATGCATAATTGTTTGCTTGTTAGTGTCATATATCTTTTATTGATTGCTTATTCTCATGTTTAAATTTGTAAAAATGCTTTATTTTGTTTTTAACCTCGTCTTAAGTGCATATAAAGGTATTTTACATAAAGGATAAGTATAGGGAGGATTACACACGTTTTCAAAAGAAACGTAAACATGAGAATAACAATTAATTAAAAGATATATATGTGTGTTTGTTCGAGTCAAATGCTTGTATCGAGTCATAATGGATGTTTTGCGAAATTTTCCGATTCTAAAGATGTAAATTTTCCGAATTTTTCAGAAAATCGCAAACCGCTTTTGTCGGGATAACCGACGGCGTCAGATCGCAACTGACGGCGTCGAAGGAGTAAAACAATGATTACTTTTTCTCATTTTACGAGCTACTTATAAATTTTGGAATTTTCGGTCTTAATTTTCCGAAATTTCAAACATCCATTCCACAAGCATTATATCCTAGTTTAATAGGGTCTTATATATATTATTACCGCCGATTTTACGCGAAGGTTTCGTTTGTTTTCTTCAGTGTGCGGTGTTTAATTTATTAAGAAGATACAAAAGATTGGAAGGAGCTTTTCACGCATACATTCTTCTTGAAAAGGATTTAACCACCACTTTACACGGATCCTACCGAGCTAATCGGGGAGTATTAGTTTCTTTCGTTTTTCATTACCTTCTATTATCATAACTTTGATACTTTCGGGAACATTGGGGACAATATTCGGTTTAAGTGTAGGGAGGAAAATAAAGCGGAACTTTGAAACTATGCTTATCCTTGATTATTTGCTTTGTCAATTGTATTTGTGTAATAAACCATGAGAAAATGTCGATTAGGGTAATTTTGGCACAAAATTTAAAATTTTTCATGACATATAGGAGTGGGCCATTAGTCTTAACAATAGCGTCTCACGGATAGGAAGTTGCATGACTAGCACCAAAAAAAAACCCTTTACCACCTAAATTCCACCCAAAATGTGAGGATCACCCTTAGATTAGTAGGAATTAAAGCATTCATCTTTAATGCTTAGAGTGTGAACCGGTAGTATAATAGATTCTAGAACTTGTTTTGTGATGCATCCCGAGATCGCTAGTAAGACTACACTTGTGTAGTTAGGAATAACTAAATGATAAGAGGCATTAGGATAACCCTTGTTTGATACCGTAATATAATTACTTCTTCCACATCGGTTGAGTAATTCCCCACACCTTTGCGTTGTACTCATCTTTAGTACACGATACCCTAGTTAACCCCTCGAGCCTATCCTTTTCGCGATTCTCGTGATGTTTCGGTTTTCCGAAATATCAATGAAAAGCATTGTTTACACCCCACCCCAAATGTACACCCAAATCGCCTTAGCCTACCTTGTATGCACTCACTTTTAGTGCATTATTGTTATCACCCCAAACCCTTAGTTCAATTATCTAGTTGCTTGCATAAGTTGCTAAGTCGAGTCATATCCTTTGTACACGCTTTGGGACGATTGGGACTCATGGGAAAAGTTAAAGTTTATGAAATGACCGGAAGGAACGTTAAATTCAAATTCCCTTATTTGCGTAATAATGTACTCCAAGTGTTTTGATCTTTTTAATTCGGGTCAAATTAGTGTTAGAGTAATAAAAACTCAAGTGTAGGGATGTTCCTATAAATCCCTATCATTTTGATATTACCGTAGAGGATGGTAGAGTAAAAGTGTATGTGAAAAAAAAAAAAAAAAAAAAAAACACACAGCTACCATCCTACATCTATCTTTAAATTTATGTTTGTTTGTTTCAGTTATCTAGAGTTTAGAGTGTCGAGTCTTGGCTTAGCAACGCCATTCTTCATATGCTTGTAACATAAAGATTTTGACTTGCCACCACTAAATAGCCTATCCCACCAAACCCTTTGTTTCCTACCGTAAGCCTAACATTACAACCCTTTAAAGACCTCTTTGATAGTCTTTCCTAGGTGCTTACGCCAAAGCGATGGAGGTTTGATCTATTCTCCACCCTATGGTAATCTATGTACTAGGACCGGTTAATGAGTGTTTATCTTCCATTTCCAACTTGTTATATTTCATATACACCGAGAGATGTAGTACCAAACACCCCATGTGAGGTGCTAGTATGTAATTTCCGTGCTTGTTATGACTTTCATGGGCTTATATATGTTGTGGATTGTTCTAAACCAATGCTTCATGACCCTAACTTATAAATTAATTGGCTAAAAGCACATTTGTTGAGGACAAGCAAATACCAAGTGTAGGGATATTTGATAAGGTTTTAAAATGTACCTTTTGAGGGTCGTTTAAGCCCTTATTTGATCACTTTTGTATCCGTTATTACTTAATATCGTTCCTTTTCACTTTTAGGTCTCTTGAAGGCAAATTGCTAGAATGACACTTATTTGGATGAAAAGGCGGATATCTGAAGAAAATGGCCAAAGTCAAGAATCGAGACACTCAAGTCTTTGAAATACAAGGGGACGGCGTAAGGTGTTAATTATGTCCGTCGAGCACTTCTGTGACTACGGAGCCAAATTGCTTATTTTCAAGTACGGTGTCGCTTTAAAAGAGTAGGCCGTCGCAACTCGGGCGGCCTAGATTTGATCCGCACGGCGCCGAGATCGGCGGGACGGCGTCACAAGCATAAGGTGGCCGTCGCAGGACTAACGTGGCCAAGACGAAACCCTAATGGCGGCGACCCGACGGCGCCACAAATCATAAAGTGACGCCGTCGCGATTGTAATCTTATATATAGAATCCGAATTTTTCGCTTTAGTGTGTAGTCTTTTGGGTAAAACCTAAACCGAACCAAGGTCATCTTGTACAAGATTTTAGGGTTCCAAACCCTATCTTACCACAAGATAAGTGTTTTACTTCATTAATTCAATTATGTCTTCAATTATTTATGTGTATGCTTGCATGTTCTCCATGTCCCTAATTTACTTGTGTGTTTGCTTAGGAATATGAAACTTAATTATTGAATATTGATTGGTTGTCTCTTATCTTAATTGTTAATGATCTAGTAATGCGATAGGTCATTCGTTGTGTAGTTAATGCTTGATTAATCTTTGTGAACCTTAGACTATGACACCTAGAGTAGTTGTAGGCTAAACCATCCAAAGAGTACCTTAGAGTTAGAGTTTATAATTCCTAGAGATTTTGTAGACTAGACCCTTTGGTAGTTTCAAAGAGTTAGGGACAAACGCATACCCTACGACTTTAGACACACAACGCAATTAAGAATAAGGATGTAACAATTCAACCATCAATAGGAGATAATTAAGGAGTAATAAAACCTAAGTAAACACATCTTTAAACCATCATACGAGCACACAATAATTAGACATAGACTACATACACCTTAGACTAGATAATTAGATAAGTAGAGTAATCGGTAGAAATACCAACCCCAAATCCAAACCCCGAGATTCGTACCTTTCTAATTCCTAAAAACATAAAAGATAAAAATAATCTTCCTCAACCCCAACCTTAGCGTAGTAACTTCTCACTAGCATTCCTATTCCCTAGAGAACGATATCAATACCGTGGCTTACCCTAATACTACACTACAACGATTAGGTTCACTGCCTAGGGTGTTATAAAACTTGGTTGAAGAAAAGGAAGTTCCTTTGACCCCGAACGACGCGTGTAGCGTTATCACTAGGATTAACCCATCCTTAGACATATCTTGCATTCTTTTATAGTGTACATGGCCAAGTCTAGCATGCCAAAGGGTAGAGTCAGTCAGGTCATTGGTGGTCACAAATGCTGAATTAACACTATCAGTGACAATATTAAGCCTGAACATTTGATTACACAAATATCCAAAACCAATAAAAACACCATGGTTAGAAAGAACAAATTTATCAGACTCAATAACTTGTTTATATCCATGATTATTCAAATACTACTTGAAACCAAGTTCTTTCTTATATCGTGAACATGAATAACATTAAACAAAGTTACAATCTTTCGAACTAAATCTAAGATCTACACAACCACGACCATGCACCAAGGTCATTGACTCGCTTTCCCATGTGAAGAATAAAACCATCATTCAAGAACTCATAAGTCTTGAACCGACTTCTATCTTTACACATGAACTGTTGCACGTGAGTCAACCCACCACGCAACATCATCATCCTGCACATAATGAGATTCAGATACATATGTAACATAATAAATCTGAAAAGACTTATTAACCATATTCTGACCTTTCAGTGAGTTGGAAGAACCACCACTCCCTGAACCATTATTGCCTGATCCATTGGCTTTACCACCAACCTTAACACCTTTGTAATCCCTTTTAATGTGACAAGATTTGCCACATTTCCAACAAGTAGGTGTTGCCTTCTTGTTAGGATATGCCCTTGTGTTGTCATGATGTTTACGTTTGCCTTTGTTGTCAATGTAACTGGTGGAGTTGTTGTGCTCCACCATATTGACTGTTAATACAAATAAGCCATAAAAACGTTTATTTATATTTTACGATCTTCTAATGTTTTGTCGATAACAAACGTAAAATCATTTTAACGAAACAAATAGAATACGTAAATAGTTTGAGTTAATAGTTTCCTAACACACTTACGTTTGCACATAAAATACTAAAACAAGTATAAGTGATTTTATGATTTAGATACATATGTACAACAACTAGTGTTTACATATTGGGTTAGCATATACTTAAACTAAGTATACTAAAATGGGTAAAAACAAGTATATACTAAAATGGGTAAAAACTAGCAAATGGTATTGACCCATAACCCATGGTTTTATATATACCACTTAACCAAGTTCATTGTATCCTTAAGATACATTGTATCTAGAAAGAAAACCATGGATCAACCCATAACCCATGACCCATAACCAAAAAATACCCATGGGCAAGAGGGCGTTCCACGGATCCTGGCTTTGTGCTAGCGGATCCTTGTGGTAGGGATCCGTGGGATCCGGGAACGATGAGAATTTCCTTTATAAATAGAGATCCATTTCTTCCTTTTTACTCACCACTTTACACACATACTTCCCCAAGTATTATAACTCTCTAACCTCGGATCCAAGTGATCTATGTAGTTTGTCTTTTGTTTTTGTGTGATTTTCTAGGTTCCTCTTAAAGGCAAGATCACCACTTCTTGAAGACAGCAGCTCAAGTCCATGAGTTGCCATGCTTGTCATCATCAAGACAACTAAGGTTCTCTTGTTGATAGTTCTTTCTTTCTCCATAGATGTTGGGTTGAAGGCATTAGTGAAGAATGCCAAAAGTGTCAAGATGAAAGCATTAGTGAAAGGTGCTCATCATCCGTGTCAAAGCATTAGTGAAGAATGCTAAAGGTGTCAAGACGAAGACATTAGTGAAGGGTGCCAAGCATTGTGTCAAAGGCATTAGTGAAGGATGCCAAGAATCAAATCAAGTCGCATTTGGGAAGAATGCCTAGGTCGTATAATCGATGAGGTACATCGTTATACATATAAGTATTGTTTATTTCAAGGATGGTGATATCCTTGATGGTGTTGTAACAAGGTGGATCTCCTTGATATTAGGTGTTGTGTTGTGAAGGGTAGTAGTTCCTCATAGTAATGGAACTAGGTGCTTAGCCTAGTACCTAATAAAGGGTAGGCGACGTTGTGATAGGATTAGTTCTCCTTGGTGTAAAAGAACTTCGGTGGTTAGCCTAACACCGTATAAAGGGTAGGCGACGTTGTGTTAGGTGTGGTTCGCCTTGGTGTGAAGGAACTCGGTATTTAGCTTTGTACCGGAAAAAGGTTAAGCGACGTTGTGAAGGCTTCTCCGCCATAAGGAGTTGGTGTAGTGCTTACGAACTCTCGAGTAGGTGACTCGGGGAGTGGAGTAGGGCAAGGAAGGTGTCCTTGTAGCCGAACCACTATAAATACTTGTGTCGTGGTGATGTGCTTCTTACTTTTTATCTTTCATTACACGTTTATATATCTATCTATCAACGTCCAACATAAACAATTGAATAGATTGACATAAGTCGATCTAAATATTTAAAAGGAAGTTTTAAATTGGTAAAACTATTCAACCCCCCCCCTTCTAGTTTTCCACATTGACAACAGATGCACCAGTAGCATTGCTACTCTTTGGCTTGTCATTATCCTGCACCTTGAGAGATTCCTCAATGCGCAGATGACTGCCCAACTCAACCAGAGTTAACTCCTCATTCTTATATTTCAAGGTATGCTTGAAATCTTTCCAAGAAGGGGGAAGTTTGTCAAATGACACAAGAGACTGAAATAGCCTCATCCATGTGCATATTGTGTTGTGTAAACCTTCCAAGTACACCAAGAAGTTCATTATATTGTTCCATAACTGGTCTTGAATAAGTCATTTTGTAATTTGTGAGATTACTTACAAGGAACTTCTTACTTGATGCATCCTCAGCCATATATTTGGCATCCAAGGAATCCCACAGTACTTTGGAAGATTCAAAGTTTTGATAAATATCAAACAGAGAATCAGACATACCATTGAGGATTAGACCTCTACAAATGTAGTCATCATTCTCCCATTTGCTCCTCCTCCTGATCTGCTCCACTCGTAGCATCATCCCCATCATCAGGAATAGGTGTGGTTAGCACATACACCACACTCATGCTTGACGACAGAAGTGCATCTTCTTACGCCACCTCCTAAAGTCCACCCTTCAAACTTATCCAGCTTAGCAAAGTTTGAAGCCATGTGCTTCATTGCAGCAGTTGCCATTGATTATCACAAAATAGTTTACTTTGATTGTTGGTGTGTAACTCCCATAACAGGGTTAAGACAATCAATGTCAGCAGCAATACCACTATGTGGTTACCGGATATCACTTGGAATCGTGTGATCATTTTCCAAAGTAAACTATTTGACCCTAATGCCTGGGTTACACAAATATCTACTTGGGATAAGACCAAATGTAGTTATAGAATTAGGCACAATTCAATAACCCTTTTGCTTAGAAGTGTTAATCGTTTTATGTGTGTCCTTCATGCATAATCAGATATCTTATTTATAGGAGATTACTCTTAGCTAGTCAAATGGAATTATGAGAATTAATCGCCCATTAATCGTCTCATAATTATCCCCATTATAGTCAGTTAGTGGTTACATGACCAATTAAACGTGGTCATTAAGCGGTTGAAACGCCATTTAACAATGCTTACATAGCACTAGCGGTACTTTCATAATAGTAGCGATACTTTCCACTAGCATTACTTTCTACTAGCGACTTTCCACTAGCGATACTTTCAACTAGCGCTTTCTACTAAAAGAGTCAAGGTGTTCAGGGACCTTATGGGTGTACACTTCGTACCTCCTGACCCATTACCAGGTGTGAACTAATCCACAAGTGTACTAAATTTTCCAACATAACACACACGCTACATTATTCGATAAGCTAAAATTATCAAAACAATATTCAAGAAGAACATACCTCGGCTCCATGGTAGAAATCGATTGTATTTCTTCTTGGTTTGAATCTGCTTATGTATAATGATGTATATCGAATCTTCTTGGTTGTCTTGTGTGTTTTGGTGTGGGTAGGTGTTTTTGATGAGGAGGAGAAGATGAATGAAGATGGTTCTGGAATAAAGATGATCAGATGCCACTAGAATTAAGTGCCTGTTATAGTTAATCATCTTTCATTTGAGTGAAATTTTGCTACAAATCTTTTATATAATAAAACAAAACCCCTAGGGGGAATTTTTCATTTCAAAAATTTCAATTCATACCTTATTTAGTAATATATTTTTTTAAATTGAATTTTTTTCAAAGATAATTAATAAAAAAGAGTCTAAACATTCCCTCATTTAACCAGAATTTTTAAAAATTCATTTTTTATGTGATGTAGAAAAAAAAAGATACACATGTCCTTAAAATTCAATAGTTAATACTTGTGGACCAAAATCATAAATAAAAATAAAAACACGGAACTTCAAATTCAATAATATTCTCTTCTTTCCATTCACTTTTCCCAGAACCTAACTAACCAAAAATATAAACCCCAATTTATCAAAAAAATAAATAATAATAATAAAAAAAAAAAAAAAACCCTTTAACAATTGAAACTAACAATCGATGAAGATGATGAAAGGTATGCCTACTCTTTCTCATAAAACCCACCTCTATCATCTAAATTTTGGTCAATACTCGATTGCTATTATTCTTTCATGATCCAGGTTATTAATAAGAATCAATTAAACTTTGAGGGTTTGCTATGTTATGATCCCTTTGATGATCCGCTTGATGTGCCAATCACTTAGGGAAACGGTTGACTAAAAGATCATGGTAAGTTTATGTAATTAATCCATATTTTGATTAAGCATCTGAATCTTAAATTGTGAATGTGTTTTTTTAATTGTGGTAAGCTTGTCTAAAGTGTTATTTTGATGAATTTTATATGTAAATTTAGGGTTTTCTTAGTATATGAACTTGAGTTCTTCGAGCCATGGGCCCAAAGTATATTCTTTACTTATTAATTGATTTTGATATTCCTAATTAATCATGGGATTATGTTTAATTTTTAATTTATATGTTGTAACTATATTGGGTTTGTGGGTTGAGTTTGATGTTTACTTGGTTAATTTAAGCTAATTTTGATATTATTGGGGTTTCATTTGATTATGGTTTTATAACTGTTTGTTGGTTTGTGACTTTAGACAAGCTTACCACAATTTAGAGTTTTATAATTAATGTAAGTGTTATTTGATAACCGGATGTTGGCTTCATGGTTCATGTCAACCTTCTTTAGTTAGAAGAAGATATTGACCTCCATTCTTCATTAGTACTTACCATGTTAACCACTTTCGTGGCTCTTTGAACAATGTGGTTTATGAGTACACATAAACGAAGCAATGGTATATGTTACTGATAATGTGTATATTATTATTTGGAACATCACCTAACATTTTTGTAGCTACTCGCTAACCCTTTCGTGCAAGTCACTTCTTTATAATAATAATATAATTATTAGACATTTTATAACCGCTTGCAGTTATTACTCTCCTGCAATTAGCTGAAACTTCATTCTCAACAACTAAATAGGATAAATGGGAGATACAGAGCAAGTCTCATCATGAACTCAAAATCATTGGAAGTCAGTAGTCTAATTGGAAGCTATGGTTTCATGAATGTCACTAGGTAAATAAAAATTTAGGACCTTTTTATTTAAGTGCACCTCACCACAAAATCAAATTGCCCCTCACCTTAAAGCCAAACAATGTAAAAACCTTATATCTCTATCTTAATCTTTGTGTGCACCACGACTTTTGTCAAAAAAAAAATTTTTTGCCCCATACACCAAATTTTGAATGCGTTTGATACTTTGATTTGTTCCTGGCCTAGAAAGTTTA
Organism: Chrysanthemum lavandulifolium; assembly: GCA_022545495.1. Taxonomy (NCBI): domain Eukaryota; kingdom Viridiplantae; phylum Streptophyta; class Magnoliopsida; order Asterales; family Asteraceae; genus Chrysanthemum; species Chrysanthemum lavandulifolium. Next base: position 163,443,856 of record CM040239.1, on the reverse strand, counting down.
TTCTAACCATTTTGGCTGTTTGAAATCAAGTATAATCTTTTCATTAGCAAATGGATTGACATTTCCAATTCTAATATACACCCGCCATGATCAAAGAAATAACTTGAGTTCGTTTCAAACTATACACCAAATTTTGAAATAAGGCCAACATACTCATGATGACCAAATGGAGATCGAAATAACCTTAGCGAGATAGCTCCAAACCATACACCAAGAACTAGCTGTTGAGTTGTTTTGTAATCAACCTGAGCCCCTGAGTCTGATAACTTGAATGCATTTTTGGTATACTGGTTGTTCCTTAGTGTCATGGTCAAGCAATTATGCAATATCTGCTTTCTACCTAATGATCGATGAGTTACGGGTTTTGAAGCTTAATTCTAATTACATGATTACGGATGGCAAACTTGTGGAATGTATCACTGTGGTGAATGATGATTATGATCAAAAGCCTGCTAGACGTCATGAATCTGAAAAACAACAACTTCTTTTCAAGTTCTAGAGGTTGCAGATGCAAGTGATTCAGAGGTTCGACCATCTAATGATTCAGAACATAAAGTGGTGGCTATGGTCAACAATGATATTACTGTGGTCAAAACGTCTCCTTTTACATCTAAAACTGTTAGATTTCCTTTGACTTTAAGCCTCATCATGCTGCAATTGATACTGATATCCAACCCGTTGATGTTGATGATGTTATCTTAAGGGACCCAAAAGTATGTAAAAACTCATTCGAGTTATCAGATTTAAGGGCGCAGGTTGACAACAATGCAACTCAACCCCTGGTTTTAGTTTAACATCTTTTGGTACATCATGGGTATGCTCGCCTTATGTTGGCCTATTTTAAACTATTTTTTGAAATGATATATTAAGTTTTGGATATAACTACTTCTGTTGCAGGATTGTTGTAAAATAAAGGAGGTGATTCAGAGTATGGGTAAGTTCATTGGCTTAACACTGCTACATATGGTTGAGCATTGTGTATGTTTATCTTAATGTATGTAAATACACACGGGTTTTTCAGAATTGTAATAAGGCGGAAGTCCATGTTGATGTTTATAGCTAATATTGAGGGCAGAGAAGTTTTTGTATGTAGTAAGTTCTTTTCTTCATGTTTTGTTCATGTTTCGTTCACTTCAACTATGGCCCCGCATACAACAAAATGTGTTTATACAAAATAACATGTCCTTATATGTGTTTTAAAAAGTTACAACTTTCCAGTTATCGTTCAGGTTGATGTTGAAAATAATGGCACTGAGTATTCTTTTGGTTTGTTTAACACAAACCAAAGTAATTCTCCTCTTTTGTGTTAAAAATGACTGAAGTGAGAGATATAGTTTATAATAATGACCACTAAAAAGATTATACTTTTGATATAGAATCAAATTTTCATGAGTAAATGAGGTTCTAATTTAGTTCATTGTAGCTCACTTCCTCTACTTCTAAAGGCCTATCATCAAAAGCATTGGGTTTTTGTAATTTTTTTTATTGAACAAATTTGTTTTTGTATTCATTTCCTGATTTCATATTTGCATGGTTGTGTAACAGAACTTAATAATAATCACTGAGTTTGTCATGAGGTATGTTGTTCATACAAGGTTCTTTATTTAACCTGCAGATTATCAATAAGATGAAATAGAAGTTAGTATTGATCATCTAAAAAACAAAGATTCTTTAGTTAAAGGTTATTGTAATAAAAAGAAATGGTGAAAGAAAAGAATCATTTGAAACTTATGTAGCGAGTTAAAAGTTCAAAAAAGGAAGCATGATTTGGCACATAAGGAAAGGGTAGTCAAACATGTTTAATTTGGACATTAGCCTTAGAGTTTCAAAGATTGCTTCACTTGGCTCGAGCAAGTGCAAAAGATATGGATAAAAAAGTTGTTCAAGCTAAAGCAGATTAAAAGGTTTGTATGAAAAGTTGTTCAAGCTAAAGCATATTATAAAAAAGTTGTATTAGAAAATTGTTGATGTTTTTCTTCATGACTTTTATACAGTTTGAGATAGTATTTTTAAAAAGCATGATGTGATATGTCGTATAGTTATGATACTCCAAAAGTTATATATATTATAATTGGTTCATAATTTGAGATTTCTTTTGTATCTTTTAGGTGCAGTTTGGTTTAAGGGTTTTGGCTTTAAGGATTGGCATGAAAGTAAAAAAAATTGTTTGGTTGAAATTTTTGGATTTGAAACAGTGAAAAGATGCCTTACTATTCAGTTTCTACAAAAGTCATCCCAATTGCCTGGTTTATACTTGGATTTATGACAATTATTTGTCCTTTTCCAAATTTGAGGACCCTTTGACAATTTTCAATGCGAATCTCTCAACATTTACCATTAAATATATATATTCTTATTTATTTTTATAATAACAACTTTACAAATAATTTTATAAATAATAATTTATTTATTTTATAATATAATTTCTCTCTTTTACATCAAATCAAATCTAAACCTAAATCCAAATCCAAATCCTAATCCTAATCTAAATCCTAAACCCATCTACAAACCAAACGGGCCCTTAGTGAATTATTGCGAGCATGCTAGGAGATATAATTAGGCTGGGCACAGTCGTGACCCAGGTCATCAGCGTCACGTCAGCTTTCTCTCTCTAGCGACCAGACATGACCCGGATGCTACAGTCGATGACCGACGTTGTTTTTTTTTAATTCAAACATTTTAAACAACAAATTTAAAATTCATTAAAATTTAAAAAAACATTACAGTACGAAATTCAAATAAACATTAAAAACATTACGTAACTTATTCAAATAACGTTAAAAACATTACAAAAACTCTTCATCGTCTTCCTCATCGTCATCGTCACTATCGACTTGATTCACTTCATTGACATGATCTCGAAGGTTTCTCCAAATGTGTTCGACCAAATCAGATTTTAAGTTTTGATGAGTTGATGAGTCCATTAGCTCCTGAGTAACCACCCTACGTATGTACCTTCGTCGAACTTTTGGTTGTGATGCTTTGTAAGCCTTCCAAGCAAAATACGCAAACTCACTAAAAACTTCTTCGTCGTCGGAAGACGAAGAAGAACCGAATAAAAGCTCGAACGACATATTAAAAATTGTGTTTCGTGGGTATTTCGTTAGAATGGTTGATTGAAATTGTGTGTTTTATAAATTGTGTGTTTTATAATTGTTATCTCGACCGATGTCTCGACCGATCTCCACATCCCACTTGACCGATGTTAACATCGATCGTGGTGTATAATTTGGCTTGACCGACCGATTTCAAAACAACGATTATTAAAATTAGATTTATAATAAAAAATACATTATACAAAAAATTGAAAAAACCCAGCGCGTGTGCGGTCATTATAACTAGTATAAATTTATAAAAATTTCAATTTTTAAACTTTTAAGGTTTATAAAATCATTTTGTTATAAATTTCATTTGCGATGCATACAAATCAAAAGCAAAGATTTGAAAATAAAGAGTCAAACAATTGTGTAAGATTGTTTGAGAGTTATGTTGTATGTGAGAAGAAGGTAGTCTTACATTTAGAATATAAGTCTTAGTTTTTATAATATGTCACAAAATTTAGTCGAGTTGGAAATAAGTGTATCTTAGGTTACATAGAAACAAATTTCTCTATTAATATAACGGTGAAACTTCAAAATTGACTTGCACTTAAGCACTTGGTGTGGTAATAACAAAGTTGTCAAAAGGTTGCTACATCGATATAACCAACACCGAACTAATATTTACCTGCAATAGTAACGTTTATCGAAAATCTCGAAAATCGAGACCCACCTACATTAATAACTAGTGTAACGGGGGGTCAGGGGAGTTTGTTTAAGTTTATTTGTGGACTCATTAGCTTGTTTGATTTCGGTTTGTTTTGAGGCTTATGAATTTATATAAGTTAAGTGTATATAAGAAAAAAATGTTTAAGCGCATAAATCACTATAAGCGAAATCGAATAAGCTTAGAGCATAGAGTGTAATTCAGTGCCATTCTGACGTGTCAACCTCAATGGCGTCGCCATTGCAGCGCCACCACACCACACCGCTACCACCCCCCCCGGTTCCCCACAATGCTAATATCGGCGAAATAAATTGGTGCAGCGCCAGGTTTGTTTTGCCTTTTTTTTAAATGTAGCCGTTGACAATGAAGTAACGGTCAAAAATTCAATTTTTTTATCCCACATTTTTAAATACTACCCCCATTTAACCATTTTTTCACACAACAATCTTAATTCTCTCTACCAAAAAACACAATATCTCTACCCAAAATGAATTTGAATGATGAAGGCGTTAACTTTTTTGTTGTCAATGGTGAAGGTGATATTTTCTTTTTACGCAAGCTTATCATCATTACCAATCGTTCCAACAACAACAATCTTAAACTTCATGTTCACGTAATCCTATATACCGTGAACGTAATGTTGCCGAAGAACATTTGTTAGCCGGATATTTTGGTGATAATCTAAAATATCCGGAGTACTATTTTTGACGCCGATATCGTATGAGCAGAAAACTATTTTTAGAAATAGTCAAAGGTATTGAAACTTATATTGAAACTTGCGATCCTCTTCCTGAGCATTTTGCATTCTTTAAAGTCGGACCGATTGTACGACACAACACCTGATGCATTTGATAAATATTTACAAATGAATGAACATTGTGCATGTGATTATCTAAACTTTTTTTACTATGCGCGTTATTGATTTATTCATGCATAAGTTTTTGAGGAAACCAAACTTTAATGACATTCAAATTTTATATGCAACACATAAGAGGTGTCATGAGTTTTCGAGAATGCTTAGAAGCATTGATTGCATACATTAGGAATGAAGTCTGAAAACATGACACAAGCAATGTAAAAGAGGTGATAAACAATATCTAACTTCAATGCTTGTAACTGTGTCTCTTACTATTTGTAGCTTTGGCATGCATTAGGTAGCGGATGCGATTAATGATCTTAACATTTTAAATAATTCTTCGTTATTCGACGACCTTATTGATAACAAAGCCTATGTGGCTCTGTTTGAAGTAAATGAAGTTACATATGAAAAATGGTATTACCTTAGCTGACGGGATTTACCAGCAGTGGACAACATTTGTCAAATCATATACGGTGGCATGAGACGAGAAACATGTGTTAATACAAATAAACCGTGAAACCGTTTATTAATATTTTGCGATCTCTTTGTGTTTTGTTGATAACAAATATAATGTTATCTTAAGTATAATTATAAAGGATACATGTTAGTTTTGTAAAGCATTTACATATAGCCATTTAAATACAAAAATGTAGTAATAAAGCATTTGTTGTAATAGTTTATTAGGATGGGTAAATATCATAACCCATGGACCATAACCCATGGATCTTAACCCATACCCAAAGAGACTTGATACAATGTATACTTAGATACATTGAATCTAGATATAACCCATGGACCAACCCATAACCCATGACCCATAACCAAAAAACCCATGGGCAAAGAGGAGCGTTCCACGGATCTCTAGGATTACACTAGACGGATCCCTTGTGGAAGGGATCCGTGAGATCCGTGAAGAAAAATTGCCTATAAATAGAGAGCCATTTCTTCATTCTAACTTACCACTCTTCTTACTAAATCTCTCATACACTCTCATTCTCTTCTAACATATAGATCACTTGATCTAGAGAGTTGTTCTTCTTTCTTTCTATTTGTGATCCTCATATAGGTCCTTCTAAGGCGAGATCACGAGCATTCTACAAGTCATCCAAGCAAGGGTCCTTGATTGATTTGTCACTCCATAAGATTTACATAGCGAAGATCTTGTATTTGATATTTCACATATTTGTTGTGTAATAGTTATGTTGGTTTGGTCCATGATGCGTGCCAAACAGTCAAGCTAAATCACACGAGCCCGCCACTTGTGAATGGCAGACCGTAACCAGCTTAAAGTCAAGCTAAATCACACGAGCCCGCCACTTGTGAATGGCAGACCGTAACCAGCTTAAAACTGCTTAAACACGAAATCAATGAAGATCTGAGGAGTATAGAGTCTCCCCGGGTCGTTATGTCCCAGCGAGCTATGCAATGGATTATCAAACGTTTAGTGATCGCGAGATTTGAACGGGAAAAGGATTTTTGTGAATTATTATAACTAAGGAGAAGGACATAAACTACAAGGGCTAAAATGCAAATTAAAAGGAAATTAAAAAGATAAAATCTATTAAATAAACGCTATCACTATATTTAAAATGATGAACGTTTAAAACTTAAAAACTAAAAACTTACGTTTAAATAAAATAACGTAAACGTACAAAATAAAAAGTGAAACTTATACAATATAAATCCTAAAAATATGAAAAATACATTTTTACAATCCTAATGATAAAAGAAAATTTATGGAAAAAGAAAATTATTTTTAAAACTAATTATCTAATTATTATTAATTAAAAACTATTTTTAACTATTTAATAATTACCTAAAATACAAGAAAATAGGAAATAAAGCTAGAAAAATAAAATTATGAATTGGAAAAGCCTAAAATATCAAAATAGAATTTTCAAAACTATTTTTGTAATTTTCTGATTATTTTTCTATTTTTTTATGAATTTAAATCTATTTAAATCTAATTTAAAATGTGAAAATACCAAATAAAAGGGAAAAATAGGAAAAATATTTTTATGCTTTTATATTTATCTTAAACTAGGAAAATTGAAAATTTATTTTTGGAACTTTTACGAATTAATTGCAATTAAAGCTAATTAAAATGATTAAAAGCGATTTTAATAAAGAAAAATACTAAACAAAACTAAAAATTATGAAAAATACAGGAAATTCTAAAATGTAATTCTAAAGCTATAAAAATATAAAAGAAGGGCTTATGTGAGGGAATCAAGTCGCAATGCAAACTAGAGAAATAAGCACTTGAAATAAGCTAACAAGCACAAAATGAACCAAATGATAATATAAGCTAAAATATATCGAACCTACTTTAAGGCAACTAGTTACATCTACTCCTAACCACTAATGAGCATCTAACCAAGGATTAAGCCAATCGACCTTATTAAGCAAACTCACAATGACCCTATCGCATAAGCAGCTGCAACCGCTTATCCGAAAGCTAAAGAGAAACTCGAATGTGGAACTCAAGTCCACCAACCAGAGAACATGTGCACCAAATTGCAGCAAATAAGGACTAGTATTGAGTGAGTTATAGATCAAACAAAACTCGCATAAATGGACGGTGGGATCATGTGCGAAAGCAGATGAACAGGTCTGATGGTTTAAGCTAGTCTACAAGCTAATCGGAGAAGCTTAAGCTAAAACCAGAAATGTGGACATGAAGAATACCTAGCAGACTACAATAATGCCAAATCTTAGACCCTAACTAGCTAAAATGAACACTAAGCATTAGCTGCAAGTTTTGCAAAAATCAGGCATAGGACTTGGTTTTGACTTTTTAAGAACAATGACTAGGTTGACCAAAATGAAATTCAAGATTAAATGTAGAGCTGATATGGATGAAATAAGATGTTAATGAACTTAATCAAGCTACTTCTACTGATATAGAACCTATATGCAATGATGACAGAAACTGTTTCTAACAGAAATGCAAACAAGAACAGATTTAAAGCAATTTTGACTAAAAGCTCAAATGACAGTAAACCTAAGACAGATATGGTGCAGGTAACTAAAGCAAAGCCTAAAGCAATCTAACTACTCCCATATGCAACCTCTATCACAGTTAAAACAAGCAATCCAAACACTCCTTAATACTAACTAGAAGCAAGTAAATCACTGAAATCATAATCAAACTGAGCTCAATTTAATCCAACTACTCAAAACACATTTAAACTCCTCAATATAACAATCTCAAAACAGATTTTAGTCCAGAAATAGATTTACTTTTGATTTTGACTTTTCTTGACTTTTTGTAAAAACTCAAGTTAAAGATTTATCCAAGAACTAATAAACTCACATGGCTCCAGCTTGGATTGCAGGCTAAAACAAACCCAAGTCCTACTTTAACCTAACTGAATCTAACCCAAATAAACTTCTGGAACACCATTTATCAGCTTCCATTCCAATTTGAGCTTGGTTTGACTTTGGTTGACCAATTTTCAAAGTTGCATGAAATTTCAATGTGAGTTTATAAAAAAGCTATAACAAGCTTATTTGAGCTTGTTTGAGCTTAACAATAGGTTACTGAGAGATTGTGCATAGAATTGGAAACTGAAAATCTTAACAGTGGACTTGAAAATATGATCTTAAATAAAAACTTGAGATTGATATTCAAAAACACCTTACAATGTTAATTTAACTCGAATGTTATACAAGGAAACTTAAATTACATCATTTGAACTAAAACTAAAACTTTTAACTAAAAAACGACATTAAGAAATATTAAAACTAAAATCTACTCTTTTCTTCTCTCCCTTGCTCTTTTATAGTCCAAACTTCTTTCTCTCTCATTCGAACAAATCCCGGTGTCTCGGGGCCATTGGATCACTTTTGATGAATCTAGGCCCTTGATTGGTTTTAGCGGGAAAAGGAATTTGGCAGTGGGAGGTTGAGTGAGGAGAGGGATGCATTAAATGTTATTTGGAGGCTTGTTGGGAGAGGGAACATGGTAGTGTAGGGTGGGCGGAGGAATGGTTGCAGACCAAGTTGTCGGGAAGGCAGTATAAAGGGGCGGGTTTGTTTTGTTTAAATTGTGGGTTTGGGTTGGATTCGGGTCAAGGGTATACTGGATGGGTAAAAGGATTGGGCCAAAGGATTTGTGTTTGGGCTTAGATAGTTATAGGATCCGTTTGGTTTGTGAAAGTATAACACAAGGACCACTAATGCAATTCTTTGAAACCAAGGGACCAATCATGTAAATTATGAAGATGTAATCCAGGACTAATGTTGCCAACCTTAAATAGATCAAGGTTTAGTTTTGACATTTTGAAAATTTCAAGGACTAATTTTGACCATTTTGGATTTTCGAGGACTAAACTGTAATTTTCTCAAAACTTTTAGATTTTTCACCAAAGGACTAAATATGACAATTTATGATTACAAAAGGACCTTTGGTGACTTTACTTTGAAATTATGCTCGGGACCTGTTTTTGACACTTTTTGAAACTCGGGGACTAAAGCGCCATTTTGCAAATTTGATCGTTTTCATCCGATTTTGATATTTTTGCATTTAAAACACATAAAACACGATTTGTGATATTTTATCATTTTGATGTGTTTCGAGTGTTTTCGAGATGATTTTGCAGTTTATATTGTACAAAAATGATGAGTATTTACACACCATCATCCACCGTCTCTACGGACTCGGTATCTAGCTTTGTGGGTAAAAAGTGTAAGAAACGTTGTGAAGGCTTCTCCGCCAAGTGAAGGAGTTTGTTGACATAGTGCTTGAACTCTCGAGTAGGTGACTCGGGAGTGGAGTAGGGAAAGGAAGGTGACCTTGTAGCCGAACCACTATAAATCGGTTGTGTCATTTCTATCCTCAACTTTATTTATTTGCTTGCATTATCATTAGATTTACACGTTCTCAACATCCATACGATTTCACATAATATCGAATCTAAAGTTTTGAAATCAACTTTAAATCGACAAAACTATTCAACCCCTTCTAGTTTTCCACAATTGGCATCAAGAGCTAAGTTTATAAAAGTTTTAAAATAAAATTGTATTTTAAAAGCTTTTCGATCACTATGGGTTCGAAAATTATAAGGAAGGGCAATCTATGCAACGACCACCACTACTTGAAACTAATGGTTTTATATATTGGAAAAATAGATTCGAAACATATGTGAAGTCTAAAGATATTGATCTTTGGTACATTATTGTTGAAGGTGATTTTGAGGCTACCTCAAATGATGATAAAGGAAATTTAGTTCACATACCTCATGATAAACTAAATGATGAAATGAAGAAAAGGCTTTCTAAAAATAGTGAAGCAAAATGGTTTTATATAATGCCTTACGAAAAGGAATTGAAAGACTTTCTATGCTTAAAACCTCTAAAGAAATTTGGAATTCTTTAGTTGTAACTCATCAAGGCAACCAACAAGTTAAAATAATAAAATTGATTTATTTGTTCAACAATATGAACAATTTTCAATATCGGATGAGGAAACTATAGATCATTCATTTGCTAACTTTAATACTATTATTACATCTTTACAAGCACTTGATGAATCCTTTTCTAGCCGTAACCATGTTAGGAGATATCTAAGGGCACTTCCATCAAGTGGAGATCCAAGGTGACGACAATCGAAGAGTCAAAAGATTTGACAATCCTCACCTCGATGAACTCATAGGCAACCTAAAAGTCTATGAGCTTGTCCTTGCTAAAGATTCCAAGACTCAAAAGTGAAAGAGAAACACAAATCTCTTGCCCTTAAAGCCAAAAAGGCTTGACGATGAGAGAACTCATCTTCGAGTAGTGACGACGAAGAGTACGCTATGGCGGTAAGGGACTTTAAAAGTTCTTTAGAAGAAAGGGTAGATCGTCAAACAACCGTATGACGATAAGAAAGGCTTTCGGAAAAGCAAAGAGGACGAAAGCCAAAGGATGATCGTACTTGCTTTAAATGTGGGGACCAAAATAACTTTATTAGTAAGTGTCCCAAACGGGATGATCAAAAGCGTTCGTGTGAGCGGAACATGGGAATGAGCGACGAGGAAGGCGAATAAATTTGTCTCATGGCAAACGACGAGGTGTGCTTAAAGGTCGACCTAGACCCCGATGAATGGGTCAAGGATAGCGGGTGCACGAGGCACATGACCGGCAATAGGGATCTATTCTCCACATACGAATCCTTCAATGGAGGTAATGTGGTGTTTGGAAATAGCAAAAGTAGAATCATCGGTAAAGGTACGATCTCTAACAAATCTCTAACCATTAACGATGTGTGTCACGTAGAAAACCTAAACTTTAATCTCTTAAGTATAGGACAAATATGTGATAAAAAGTGCAATGTACTTTTTACCGAAACCGGTAGTAAGATACTTAAAAATGGCATAACCATAGGAAGAGGAATTAGGAAACATGGAGTCTATGTCATTAAAATCGGTAATGAACCTAAAGACAAACTATGTCTTACCTCTATGGATGATACTTTGACCTTATGGCATCGAAGATTGGGTCATGCCAACATGCGACTTCTTCAATCGCTATCATCCAAAGATCTAGTAAGAGATCTACCTAAGTTAAAATATGAACATCATTTTTGTGATGCTTGTAATATAGGAAAACAAGTTCATTCGAGTCATAAAGCTAAAAACATGGTGTCCACAACTAGGTGTCTAGAATTACTACATATGGATTTATTTGGTCCATCCGCTATCTAAAGTTATGGAGGCACCTACTATACTTTGGTAATAGTGGATGACTACTCTAGGTATACTTGGACAAAATATTTAAAGAACAAAGCGAAACCTTTAACTATTTTGAAATATTAAGCAAAAGATCCAAAGACAACTAGGAAGACCCATAGTGTCTATTAGGACGGATCATGGTAGGGAATTCGATAATGAAGTGCAATTCGAGCTTTTGTGACACTAATGGTATTACTCACAACTTCTCGGCTCCACGCACTCCACAATCGAATGGGGTAGTAGAAAGAAAGAATATAACTCTACAAAAAATGAGTCGAACCATGCTTAATGAACAATCCATACCTCAAAAGTTTTGGTGTAATGCCGTTGATACTTCAACGTATATACTCAATCGAGTCTTGATTAGACCAATCTTAGGAAAAACTCCATATGAGTTACTTGAGGCAAAAGCCTCGTTAAATCACCTTAGAGTCTTTGGTAGTAAATGTTTTATTCTTAACACTAAAGATTACCTTACAAAATTTGATCCTAAATCAACCGAAGGAATCTTTTAGGTTATTCGCCAAATAGCAAAGCTTATGTCATATTAAACAAAGAAACAATGAAGGTAGAAGAGTCATTAAATATAAAATTTGATGAAAGTCCACCCAAACCCTCTCCACCTCTTGTCGATGACGAGATTATAGAAAGTGAAGCCATAGTAATAAAGAAAAGATAAGTGAAGAAGAAGAACATCTAAGTGATGTAATAGTAAACATTAAAGAGTCCAAAGATCACCCGTAGATAAAGTCATAGGAAAACTAAGCGAGCGAACATTAAGGTCTCAAGTTCAAAACCAAAGTAGCTTGTTTTGTTTCGTTTCAACCTTAGAACCTAAGAATACACAAGAAGTCATGAAAGATGAAAGTTGGGTAATGGATATGCAAGAAGAACTAAATCAATTTGTTTCTAATGATGTTTGGACACTTGTCCTCCACCTAGTAATCAAACCATAATAGGAACCAAATGGGTTTATAAAACAAATTAGATGCAAGCGGAGTAGTGTCTAGGAACAAGGCTAGACTCGTTGCTCAAGGGTATAACCAACAAGAGGAATAGACTTTGATGAGACATATGCCCCGTGGCTAGATTAGAGTCTATAAGAATACTTCTTGCGTATGCTTGTGCTAATGATCTAAAGCTTTATCAAATGGATGTCAAAAGCGCTTTTCTAAATGGTGTCATAAATGAAGAAGTATATGTAGCTCAACCTCCGGGCTTCATTGATTTTGAAAAACCCAAACATGTGTATAAATTAAAGAAAGCCCTTTACGGTCTTAAACAAGCTCCAAAAGCTTGGTATGATAGACTCAAGTCATTTCTAGTTAAACACAACTACACCACGGGGTTAGTTGACAACACACTTTTTACTAAGAAAAGAGAGTCACATATAATCATAGTACAAATATATGTAGATGATATTATATTCGGATCCACTTGTCAAGACATGTGTGATGATTTCTCTAAAATCATGCATGACGAGTTCGAGATGAGTATGATGGGAGAACTTAGTTTCTTTCTTGGTCTACAAATAAAACAAATATAAGATGGTATCTTCTTTAATCAATCTAAATACATCAAGGAGATGTTAAAGAAATTCGGTCTAGAAGAGTCAAAACCAATTAGGACTCCAATGTCATCCGACACCAAACTCACAAAAGACGAGGACGGAGAATCCGTTGATAATACTAAATATCGTGGCATGATAGGTAGCCTTCTCTACCTCACGGCAAGTAGGCGGATATCATGTTTAGTGTTTGCTTATGTGCTAGGTTTCAAGAAGACCCTAAAATATCACACCTAGAAGCCGTAAAAGAATATTTAGATATATTAAGGGTACAACACAATTAGGATTATGGTATCCTAAGGGCACGGGAGTAGAAACAATTGTATATGCAGATTCGACCATGCGGTGATTACGTTGATAGAAAAAGTACAAGTGGGGTATGTACTTTTATGGGATGTTGTTTAACATCATGGTTTTCTAAGAAACAAACGGCACTTGCAATATCAACAACCAAAGCCGAGTACGCCTCCGCAAGAAAGCATGCCAACAAGCACTATGGATGAAACAAGCGTTAGTAGACTACGACATCCATCTAAGCGACATAGCCATCCTATGTGACAACAAAGGTGCAATCGACTTAAGCAAGAATCCGGTATTACATTCTCGCACAAAGCATATAGAGATTCGTCATCACTTCCTAAGAGACAATGTTCAAAGGGAACATCTCTATTGAGAAGGTTGCATCCGAAGACAACATAGCCGACGTCCTCACTAAACCGTTGAAGCGGGAACAATTCAACCTACTTCGTCTTGGTCTTGGTCTAATGGAACAAACGTCATAACAATTGACTCTACAAGATATGTAAACACTAGCCTTCTTCTTTACGAGTCTAGGATTCCTATTTCACGCACAACTCACAAACAATACGAGAATTTTCAAAACCCAAGATAAGTCTTCCATTTATATTTTTTACACATAACTACATACACATTTTTAAAGAAAATCTCATTTCAAAATGTTTTCTAAAAGGAATGATACCTTCCGTATCAATTTCATAAAAGCAATTTCTCACGTCTAGGACAAATCGCTTTTCATTATTAATACAAAGTAAAACCCTTTTCATTGCATCTCATGTCTTTTGAATGATGAAGGGAACATATAACTAATATGTGTTTTCGGGTACATTCATTTAAGCAAAAATGAATTAGGAGCATTGATAACACAATATTACGTACTTATGTACCAAATGTGTGTTTTCGGGTTATCTCAATTAGGATTTATTTTTCTCTAGTTATTTTCCTTTTCTTTTTAGAGGTCGAGAAAACCGCAACTCCAAATAGTTTGCATATAGGCACACAATAGGCAAAATGTTTCCAAAAGAAAATTTTGTGTTGCTGAATCACGGACCCACGGATCCCAAATTCATGCCGGACGGATCCTCGAGGAAGGATCCGTGGGATCCGTGTAAATGTGGCTATTTTCAACTTCTATTTTTCACTTTGGATGAAAAATCCACATTTGCTTCATTTTGGGAGTATGCTCTTTAATGCTTGTGTTCTCATGATCACATGCCTTGAATTCATATCTAATCATTAGATTTTAATCCACATTTGGGTCAACATTCATTACAATGTTTTGTTTTTCTATATATAACTCCCAAAATGCTTGCATACTCCATCTCCTTCTCACAAACACACTTCATCATGTCATCCAAAACCCTTTAGAGAATCATCTAGTACAAACAATCATGATATCCAAACCTTTGTACTTCCACCATCCAAAATACCACCATCAAATGCTAGGATATCCACACGGATTAGTATCCGATCTTGTTGTTTAGCAAAACCAACCTCAAATGATTCATCCTCAACAAATAACTCACCACAAGATGCTTCCATTATAGCACCACCTCATCACCAACAAGTACACAAATTTCATCACCACCTAAAATAACTCTTTGGAACTCCTTAAGACTCAACAAGATCTAATCAACCTAAAGAAAAAGAATTAGTCTTTTCAACACCCCCATCTCCAAATACTATATTTCAAGATCTTGAAACATCACCACCATTAGCTCCCATCACATCACAAGAACATCTAGGTTCTTTTCCACCACCATTTACTAACATTCGGATATTGATCCATATTTTCCTATTTTTCCACCACAACTTCCGCATAACTCAAATCAAAACAACCCGAAAACTTCCGCACTCATCACCCACATCATTTACATTGTGAACATTGCCAATCCACTAGGGAAATTGCAATAGAAGTTAGGGAAGAAATGCGTTTCATACTCAACCTCATCCTTGATCGCATCAATACCATTACTCATCAAAACCTCCATCCATAACCTTATGCAAGCATGGAAGGAATCACTACTACTACTTTTCTACTTTTAAGTATTATTTTTGAAGTCATTTTTCAAGAACAAGTCTTGTTCTTATTTTTACATGCTTGTAAGTGGCATACATACCACTACAATTTGTTGTTTTATTACAAGGCCTTGTTTACATACCTTGGCTCCCAATCTTGATTTTCGGCAACCACAAGATTATATAAGCATGTTACTAACCTTTCTTTTGTAGGATTTTATTTTTCTTCACTTGGCGCCCAAATAAGGGGGAGCTACCGTCGAGGGAGTTAGAGTTTGTTTATTTCTTCCAGGGTTAACTTTTGTTTCGACAAAAGGGGAGAAGAAGTAAAACTTAGGGCTTTCAAAACTTACATCTATTCTTAAGTTTTACTCATCATAACATTATGTTTTGTCATCAACAAAAAGGGGGAGATTGTTAATACAAATAAACCGTAAAACCGTTTATTAATATTTTGCGATCTCTTTGTGTTTTGTTGATAACAAATATAATGTTATCTTAAGTATAATTATAAAGGATACATGTTAGTTTTGTAAAGCATTTACATATAGCCATTTAAATACAAAATGTAGTAATAAAGCATTTGTTGTAATAGTTTATTAGGATGGGTAAATATCATAACCCATGGACCATAACCCATGGATCTTAACCCATACCCAAAGAGACTTGATACAATGTATACTTAGATACATTGAATCTAGATATAACCCATGGACCAACCCATAACCCATGACCCATAACCAAAAACCCATGGGCAATGAGGAGCGTTCACGGATCCCTAGGATTACACTAGACGGATCCCTTGTGGAAGGGATCCGTGAACGATGAAGAAATTTGCCTATAAATAGAGAGCCATTTCTTCATTCTAACTTACCCTCTTCTTACTAAATCTCTCATACACTCTCATTCTCTTCTAACATATAGATCACTTGATCTAGAGAGTTGTTCTTCTTCTTTCTATTTGTGATCCTCATATAGGTCCTTCTCAAGGCGAGATCACGAGCATTCTACAAGTCATCCAAGCAAGGGGTCCTTGATTGATTTGTCACTCCGCAAGATTTACATGGCGAAGATCTTGTATTTGATATTTCACATATTTGTTGTGTAATAGTTGTGTTGGTTTGGTCCACCGTGCTACGAACTCGGTATCTAGCTTTGTGGAAAAAGTGTAAGCAACGTTGTGAAGGCTTCTCCGCCAAGTGAAGGAGTTTGTTGACATAGTGCTTGAACTCGAGTAGGTGACTCGGGGAGTGGAGTAGGGCAAGGAAGGTGACCTTGTAGCGAACCACTATAAATCGGTTGTGTCATTTCTATCCCTTAACTTTATTTATTTGCTTGCATTATCATTAGATCTACACGTTCTCAACATCCATACGATTTCACATAATATCGAATCTAAAGTTTTTGAAATCAACTTTAAATCGGCAAAACTATTCAACCCCCCTTATAGTTTTCCACAACATGGACACTTTAAAAGGCGTCAAGAAGGTGCGTGAAAGGATGTTGAACGAGCTTTTGGTGTCCTCCAAGGATGTTGGGGAATTATACAACAACAAGCTACGAAGAATCATGTACACGTGCATCACATATCATAACATGAATTTGAAAGATTAAAAGTTTGCGATAAGTGAATTCACTTGTATATTAGTTCGCAACAAAATATGCAACATACTTGGATTGAAAGATGCGCTGTACAACGAAGCAAAACCAAAGAATTATGATAGACAAACACACAAAAGTCTTCAACGAGATCTTATGGAGCATCTTTGGCAATGACATCAACAATAAAATTAGTTTATTGCTAATTTGATGTATTTTATATTTTTATATTATTTATTTCATATGTTTTTTATTTTCGTAGTATAATTTGTATTTTATTTGAATGAATAAAAAATTAGTAAGTTTGGAAAATAAAAAGTTGAATCCCAAAATAGAAATGGCTTGAGTATTAGTGAATGAGTATTTTAATGTATAAATGTAAAAATAAAATACTAAGATAATATTGGGGGTTAGGTGTTTTTGTCGGTTTTGCGAATGAATCGAACCGACAAGCCAAATAGAAAAACCATGAAATTGAGACCTAACCGAAAGGCTGTCGATTCGACTCGATTTTTGTTAGTTTGGTCGATTTTGTCAATCCGTTCGGTTTTGGGTCGTTCATGCTCGCTCTACGCTGAGATGACAAAACGACTCGGCCAATGAAAAAAGTAAGCTTTAAACAATTACGCAAAAGCTATAAGCCTATAAGCCGTTTCCATATTCATTTTCATCTTGAATGTAAGACAAGAAGGCGCCCAATGCTCTACGTTTTATAAACTCCCTCCCATCATAAACAACCCACCAAATCCGTAACCCTTTCAATGGATCCACCACAACCACAACCGTCTACACCCTCCGAACCACTACCATCACAAACCACCACCACTCCACCTCCCACCACCACTGAACCACCCCAATCACAACCACCACCGCAACCCACCACCACTCCCCCACCCCCACCACCCCAACAACCACCCACCACTACCCCTTCACCCCAACCCCCAACTCCAAACCCTAACCCTAAACCCCCAATTCCATTACAACAACAACAACAACCAAGGCCACCATTCCCACGGGGCCCACCATACACCCAACCACCTCCCCCCTTCCCACACTTCTCATCAATAACCAACCACTCAACAACACCTTCATCTTCAATCACACCTTCTCAAAGAGGTGTTAGTGGTGGTATGGCTATTGGAGTACCAGCTCCATCACCACCACCACCACACCCTAACCCCAATTTTTCATCTTTAAATCCACCTCCTTTCACTTCTTCCCATTTCGCCACTACTACTCCCCAGGTATCCCTCTGCCTTTTTCATTTGTCGCTCTCGTAACTTAATATTTTTGTAAAAGCTTATGCATTTTATTTGAGTATAAACCGACGCTTCGCGTTATCATCTTGTGTGTATAGCTTATGTGGCGTTAAAAGGCTACATTTTGCTTACGTACTTGACACGAATAAAAGCCTGAAAATTGTATCAACAAACTGTGCGTTGGCTATGTTTTGTTTTGCACGCAACTTATAGGAGCTTCAACTTAAGTTAGATCTCACTAATAAAAAAGATGCGTCTTGATGACATAGCTTAATTTTGTTTCAAAATAACAACCTGCAAAAGAATAAGCCCAGCTTTTGATAAATAGTTATACTCAAATGCCGCAAGATTAATTTTTGGCTCCTGTTTGGAAGTCTTTGTTGTTTTACAGTTTTGAGCTACAACTTCAACTACTTTTGCTAAATACAGTAAAACCTTTATAAATTATTACTCGATAAATTAATAACCTCGATAAAATTAATAATTTGTGCGGTCCCAACTTGGGACCAGTGCAAATTTTAACCCCAATCGATTAAATAATAAGATAATAATTTTTTTGAAACCCCGGTGTATATATAATGGTCCCAGCGAAACTATAAATTAATAATTATTAAAAAATTTCATATATATCAAGTTCATACATAATTGGAAATTGTACGAATTCAATTAAGGCCATACATAATTGAAATTTTTCCCAACAAAACTAACTTTTAACTTATTCAAAAACAATGAAATTAACAAATTCAACTAATTTGTGAATGTGAATTCATAAAATGTTAATCGAAACTTATTTTTCTAATTTATTTTACATCTCTAACTAATATACATTGTAATTAGTATGTTGAACTTGGAAATTTAAAGGTTATACGTAAAACCTCTTTAAATTAATAAATTATTAATTTATCGATATAATAATATCTCGCTAAATTAATAAAATATCTTTGTCCCAACATCATTAATTTATAGAGGTTTTACTGTATACTCTATGTTATGGTAGCTCAGTATCCATCATAAAAGAAAGAGCTATGTACGCGAGTTAGCATATGTATATTTATCTCGTTTTTAGTCGCTCTACTATTTTTTGTATATGCGAGTCATTGAAAAGATAGTTTAGGTGTCCTGTTTCGCTCATTTTGTTAGATGTTTTTACTTCAACACAGAATCGGTTAGACTCACCCTATGGAACCAGGAACTCCTCATAAATTTACCCGTCATTTGTCTCGTTTTAGTTATTGTACCTTTTTTTTTTGTATATCTGAGTTATTATAATATGATTTTGTATCCTGATTGATCAATTTCGTTACACATAGCTTTAGTATTTGCATTAAGCCCTTCACTTTAGCATATATGTATATCAGTTTTTAAGGGGTTATTTTGCCATTTATCACGTTTTAGTCGTTATATTATTTGCATATCTACTATGTCTTTTGATAGATGGTCTTCTGTATAATCTGGACCATTTTTCTTGTCATTATCTTAGTCTTGCGCTCAATAGTTTTTGCATTGTACATAATTTAACATTTCTATACAAGAATTATCGGATTTAATCTTTTTTTAGTAACAGTTTTGTTACCTACAAATGCACATATGGACACAAACCCATTATTGAGTCGTTCAAATGTACAAAGAAAGTACATTGACTTAAACATGACAAATGAAAAGGTCTGCTGGCATATTATGCAAATAAACCTAGTATTTATGCTAAATGTGTGTCTGTGTGGATCTAATGTTTGAAATGTGTAGGTAAGGCAATCAATTACTGGAATGCAGGGAGCGGGAATGATGGGATCACTTGGTGCAGGGTCTTCATTGCGGCCGAATAGTGCTGCTTTGTCACATCCACAAAGACCTATCCAACCTTCGCTTAGACCGCAGACTGCTGCTAATAATATGTCAGCAGCTGCACAAGTTAGTACTTTTGTCTCTTTAGCTAGAAATGTCATATTCTTGTGGTATGTGATAGTATGATATCTACATGTAGAGATTCACTAGGTCTGTTATGAGGTCAGAGTTTGTTGGAAATTGGCAAACTAAAGCTTTAGTTAGTACTTTAGCACTAGATATTACAAAGTAACGGTTAAGCTAGTGACCAAAGACCATAGCCTGTTTTACTTTTTTTGTGTTAAAGCTGAAGCACCTAGTAAGGCCCCCAAAAGTATCTAGCTGAGGAGAAACAGTTGTGATAAAACAGTTGATAACAAAAACCATGGCAACAAATGTAATATGTATTTTTAATTACCCTAGTTTTTGAAAATTGCACATGTTGTGCCTATAGTTGATGTGTTTTGGCTATATTTTGAGTTGCCATAGTTTGTCATGAATGTAATGAAATATAGAAATATATTGTATAACAAGAAGTTGACTTCTCTATTAGTTATTCTCAAACCCTCCTCTAACAACATACAAACCCTCCTCTACAATGTAAATGTCATTTCATTGTAGTATTCTTGGACTAACTGATGTAAGCAACATTCCCAAGGAAGAATAATAATGGTTTTGAAATTTTATGGACATGTATTTTACTAGCATGTATCTCCCGTTTAATTATGCTACATGTATTTTACTCTCTCTCCAGTCCTCGTTATTGAATTTATAGTAAAGCGTAACAGACACAAATAAAATCTATACTATGTAAAGGATTATCATTTTCGCTATTATTATTTTAACACTTATAAGAAAATGTAAACTCAAAGCAAATCTATAGATAAATACTTGAGCCATGTGAAATATCTAGCTAAAAAGAAACACTAATGATTAGTACTGAACGGCAGTGATAAGACAAAAGTTTGCAAAAAATGCTGCTTGAGCCATGTGAGATATTGACTGTTGAAAATTGATAGAACATGGGATTAAGTCTTGTTGACAAGAAATAACATTGATAACCTGTTTATATAAGGACATTATAAACTTAGCAATTGGTATTTTTTTATGTTATTTATTATTCTATTATAATTGTAAAACCGTAATAACAAATTTATCGACTTACTATAAACATGACTCTAATACTAAATGTGTAGACTTAGAATCACTAATTTAAGCCCAAACTTGAATTTGGGACCTCACCATTGCAACGGAAAATGCGGGTTTTTTTCATACAATTTCTGCCATACTTCTTTTTTGCTTCTTGGCGCATGTTAATTTTCACTCTCCGCCATCTTACATTAAGGGCTCTATCTTTGTAATGCTCTTTCTTGACTTGATAAACATGGTGTATGTAAATGAATTTTAGACAAACATTGTGAAACAAAACTAGTCTTTTGGGCTAGATGCAATAGCCATTTTGATGATTAGGTCCAAGAGAAAGATTGCCTTTGATATCTGTGGAAGGCCCTCTTTGCCATTTGGTCCCAGTCCTTTCTAGAAATTTTAAAGATTACCTTTGAGTGCTTAGTGAGTTATCATCTTTTATCTTTGATATTGAATCCCTTGTAATAATTGTTGATTTGCTCCTTCAATTGTCGGCACTTGTATTTGTGACCCGGTTTAATGCTCTCACATTTCTGAACTTAAACATAAAATTTAGGTGTTGAGCGAACCTTTAATAACACAGTATTTGGTGAAAAGACTGTCAAGTTAATCATATTATGTATAGTATATAAGTTTGAAAAATGTTTGTGTATTACCCCAGTCAGTCACATGTTGACGGACTATTCCCAATGAAGTATCAATTAATACCTTGATATTCGATATAATTTTTGAAAAAGTATTAGTGAGTAACCTTCCTGTCAATCTGTCATATATTAGTATATTACATAATTTTGCTGAAAATATCTTCAAAGAAAGTACTTCAAACAAATTAACTTGATACTTTCATTTGTAAATCTTAAGTGAGTTTATCAATAATCACAATACCAATCAAGGGCCATTAAATAGTCAGCTACATCGTCTTTCTAACCAACAAAAATAGCAAGAGTTGATATTAAATGTATGATCAAGTTTTACTTGCTCAAAAGTATCTACAAATTTTGTGTTCTAATCTGTGGCACAATATGGTTAGATAACCTATCATATTCTATGCAGAATTTCCCAGAGCACGGTCATGTAAGACTTCCATCAACAGCCTCACCTGCACCTACGACATCACAAAGCACTCAACCATGGCTAAACTCCGGACAAGCAAGGCCTGGCATGCCACATCCATCATTTAGACCACCAATGAATTCACAATCATTACAACAAAGACCCCACCTACCATCTCAACAACAAACTACAATCTCAACACCCACACAACCACCTCAAACAATTTCCTCTCTACAGCCACAATCATCGTCGTTATCGCAGCAGCCACAAGAGCAGTACTCATTACCACCATCACGAGTACCACACACTTTGACCCCCCATCAACAACAGTTGGCTAGGAACCGTGGACTGGGGAACCAAAGACCGTTCAGTCAAACTGTTGCACAGCCTACTAGTCCAGCTCCACCACCACCTACATTTAACAGACCACCAGCTGTTGTGGAGGCTACCGAGACTTGTAACAGAATTATAAGCAAGAGAAGTATCCAGGAGATAGTTTCTCAGGTAAACACTTTATTTCTTATATAAGAATTTTATTTGTTTAAAATAAATGTGTAATTTTGTGTATAACTTTTAAAAATGTTGACCATTCTTTTGAACTTGTGATGAGCAGATTGATCCATCTGAAAGATTAGATCCTGAAGTGGAAGACATTCTTGTTGATATTGCTGACGAGTTTGTGGAATCTGTGAGTTCCATTCTCTTTTAAATTTAGGAGTATTAAACTTTTGCAGTTACAATTTATTGTGGGCTAGAATAAGACTGAGGTTTCACTATTTGATTAGCCTCTTCTGTCCGGCGTTCTTGTGACAGGTTACAACGTTTGCTTGCTCGTTGGCCAAGCATCGTAAATCAAACACACTGGAGTCCAAAGATGTTCTGCTGCATTTAGGTCAGTCCTAAAGAGTTTATCCTAACTATGTTCACATTATTTAAAATTCTGATATTTACTACAAGCGAACATCGGTTTTCTCTCAGAAAGAAACTGGAACATGAGTCTTCCTGGGTTCAGTGGAGATGAAATTAAGTGCTACAAGAAACCAGTAAGACCTAAGATTAAGTCCATTTAGTATTGATTATTGAATATGAAATCCTTTTTATTAAAAAATATATATAAGTTCGATTTTTGTGTGTTGGTTTCAGTTTGGTAATGATGCTCACAGAGAGCGATTGGCTGCGGTATGTACGTTTGCTCTAGGTTATATAGTCTTGTGACCACTAGCAATTATTTGATACAACAAAAGGAAGTTAATTTGATTTATCTTTATTGATTGTTACATTGTAGATAAAGAGGTCAGTTGCTGCTGCTGAAGTATCAAACACAAAGACTTCGGGTGGACCGGCTGGTGGTGGTGGTGGTGGTGGCGGCAGCGGTGCTAAAGGTCATCCAGCAAAGGCTGCACCTGGTCTTGTTATCGGTTCCCCAAACCCCAAAGGATCGTAAAGCCTCATAAATTGTGACTGATCACTTAGGCTCCTGGTTCTTGCTGTAGTGGCTTGTAGATTTTCTAGCATATCGCACTTAGTTTTGCCTCTTGTTTAATAACTGCGAATAACAAATTTTTGGAAAATAGATTGATGCAAAGAGTCCAGCTGAGCTAATATTAATATATATTTATATAGATGCGTTAGAATTGTTAGTATCTGGTCAGTGTTTAGCAAAACACAAGTTTGATTTGGTTCTCTTCAATCAATCTTGATAATCTGATACAACTATAATTTGATCTTATTGGTTCACATATAGATTTAGATGCATGTGTGATCTCCCTGAATATTATGAATCAAATCATATGTTATATCCTGGTTCACATATAGATTTAGACGCATCTGTGATCTCCCTGAATATTATGAATCAAATCGTATGTTACATGCCTAGTTTTTTTGGATGAATCATAGAATTATTAACAGAAATGAAAAGTTGGACACTATTATGATAATCCTCCTACATCTTTTGCATATTTATCCTTCTATTTACATAAAAATATGACATGTGTATTTCACTCATTATCTTCCATTATCTAACCCGTCTGGTGTTTCCACTTGTTAGAATCCTATAAGCAAGGATATTAGTGTATAGGCTAAAGTAGGAAAAAATATCATTTATTTATTTATTTATTTATCTTAGCAGCTGATTTGCACATTTGGCACGCTCAATGGGACGTGTTTTTATTTGAGTTCAATTTTAACACAAAATACAAGTTTTTATATCTTAAGTTTTTGTACCTCATTTTTCTAAAAAATTGAAAATCTGTGTCGATACAACTCTAGAAATTGTTTGGCTTTTAGATGTATACCCAAGTAGTAAACTATATCCTTTTATTGTACATAATTCAAACTTGGTTTAGTCATATTGGTATATAAATAACTATGTTTATCATATTGGTACATTTAAAGAAATATATTTATCATTTTTGACTTTTACCCTTTGTTCATCTGTCCCAATACTATTTTTCATATTTTCTTTTGGGTTAAATGTAAATTTTTGGGTTAAATACTTAAATGTAGAGATCGTATAACTAAAATAAGAAGCTAAACTTGTTAAACAGTATATATATATATATATATATATATATATATATATATATATATATATATATATATATATATATATATATATATATATATATATATATATATATATATATATATATATATATATATATATATATATATTATATTATATTTATTTATTATATATAAGAGGCGACTGACATAAACGCCACTCTTGATCCCATAACTGTATCCATATTTCCATGTATATCATCAGATTTATGTGGCAATTTTTTTATTTTTAAATTACATGTGGCGTTTTTAATATATATAAGAGGGCGTCTAGCGTATAACGCCACTTGGATCCCACGCATCATTGAATACATGTGGCATTTTTAAAAATAAAATTATGGAACTTAAATTCGAATAATTTTTAAAATTTTAGTCACTTGCAAGAATCGAACATGGGTTGTTGACAATATTATATTAACAAACATGATTACCACCAGACCAACAATTTGTTTTGATTATATTTTGCAAACACAAATCTATAAACCTATAATTTTAATGAGATAATTATGAGAATCCATCTTTTCAATATACAAACTTTTTATTCATTATCACTGCAAACCATTAATATCATTCGTATTAATTTTTCTCAAAACCCTAATATCAATGATACCTTCCACAACAAAACTAGAAACACCGATTGTGGCTGCTATCAATCAGGTAAAGCCATACACGAATGTCCAGCCTCCGTTTTGAAGGTCTACCTTCTCAATTTGAAGCCATGTTCATCAATTTCGTTGCGTTTTTGGTAATTCCGATAATGTCCAGGCCCCAAAAGACAACGTCTTACTGTGGTATAGTTATTCATGAACCAACTAAGGTTCTGCGCCCTCTCCAGTCAACCTCATCCCAGTATAGTCATGCATCCACCGCTGATAAGGGTAAAGCTAAGGTAGATGACGTTGAGCACATGGTTTTCAGTCTACATATATGTCATCACCAAAGTTGAGGATAGTACGTCTTGCAGGTCAATATACCCATTTGTAACAGGTTCGTTCTGTGTAATGTTTACTTCTATTGGTTTTGCAGTTAACAAAGTATAGTCAATTTCAATTTTTTGACATATGGATATACTTAAGCTATTTCTTTTATGTTTATAGGGGCTACTCGAGTTCCGAAGGTACTGCATTTTAGTACAGGTGTTGTTATGAAAGTTGATGAGCATCATCCTCAACATCCTTTCGAAGTTGTGGGTGGTGCTGTTGTGGTCGGCGTCTACGGCACGCATAATCCACACACCTTTGGTATGAGATCAACCAACACCGTTTAAGTTACATTTACACATTGTCTTTGCAAAGATGTTAGTATTTAATAACTGTTGTGTTTTCCTTTTTTTATGTTAGTATCTCTGGCTTTAACGCACAACCCGTCGTTTGAGGGGAATCCCAGCAGTGACGAAGCAGGGTCTCAACACCCACATTCATCTAAAGGTGTGGCTGCTGGCCATAATGTATATTTCCCATTTACAAACACCTATAATTTCATACCGGTGTTGGTACATGTTGAATACATTGCGTATCTGTTTTGGTGTCTAATAGTTTTATGGCTGCCATGTGTTATGCCTCAGAGTTTTAGGTTTGATTCTTAAAGACTTTTTGAAGGCTGATCTTTTAGAAAAGACTCAGGGTTTTGAATATCTTTCCTTGTGTGGGGATGCCATAACATATGTTCTTGAAAATAGTCTTAAACCATCAGATGCATGTCGAAATAATAACAATGATGGTGATCAAACAAGATACCGTTGCACCAAAACGAGCCTGCAGTGTGCTGCAAGGTCAGCAGAACATAGTTTTCGATACTTTTATTTCTTGTGATCATCTTCACAAATAATCAATTTTTCCCCTCCTTGTGTAGGTTTTTAAGTGTATCATATGCCGAGGCGAAAGTAAATCTTCAGAAACTAGATACGACTTCCAGGTGGGTTGAAAAGATTCAAGTCCCGTTAATCTTTCATTGGAATCATTTAGCAATTCATTCGCCATTTACATTGTTTTCATCTAACCGTAATCTAATATCAGGGTCTTCTCCTCATTGGTACACGTCGTGGAATCTTTTCATTTTGAAGAGGATATCATTCCCTTTATTAAGGTTCGTATTTTCCTTCACATAATTTATCATATGTTATGTGTGTTACTGCCATAACAAATAGTAACAATTAAAAACGTCTTTTAGTTTTTTTTTTTCTACTTTCTCTAATCCACTACTTATTTTTCTTTTGATGATTCAGGTTATATCAGCTACATTACATCAATGGCTATCGAATTAGTTATATCAGCCCCGGATGGTAATCTTAATTAGCGACATACCAAAGGTTAGTACCGCTTTTATATGTTTCGTATTTTATGTGAGGTCTTCGTCTGCTTTATGTTTCGGATTGTTTATTTGTGTCAGTTGGATCAGAGTGGAAAAGGGTTACACCATGTTAAAAGAAGCACTATTAAGCCTTATGTAAATGATCAAATGTGGTATGTGTAACTAAAAATATTTCATTATCAGTTATATAAAGGTATTTAAATTGTATGTATGGATTGAAATAAGATGTAATATTACATTATCATTGGACTAAAGTATTATGCAATTTTTATTGCTCATGACAGTGTCTAATTTGTATCTTGCAACTCTCAAATATTGTTTATCTGTTGCAGGTGAATGTTAGACATATTATTGAGCATGATTTTGTAGGTATCCGTCCAGGTACATTTTTACTTCTTTTCTTTATATGTGCTTTTTATAGGCTTGCTTTCTATGAGCTTGGATACAAAGGATTTGAATAAAAGTGGTTTATAAGAGGTTATTTATCTACTAAAAAAAGGAAGATGTGTGATGACCAATGACAGTCAATTAAGTCATTTATGATATATTTTTTCTCAAAAACGCTAATATCATTTTTTCCCCTCACAATCTCCTCTCATGATCGGTCCTCTCATGACCAGTTTACGGATTTTTGTGTTTTCTTCATCACAGGTTTGCAACCATGAACACTTGACATGTTGTATAATGTTTCTTTGATCTATTACTTAGTATTATGCATTCTTCTTATTAAATAACAGCAACTCTTATTTTTTTTTGATAAAATGTAATTACATTGAAGAGTTTGTCGGCTTCAGAACACGTTTCTATGTTGTTGCAGAATGTACTATTAATTCATTATAGCAAAGAACTTGATAGATGAGCTTAAATCTTCGTTGCTTCTTCATATTTAAAACTAAGATATGTATGGTGCTCATAAGAGGTTGATCACTTGTGCTTTAATCTACTGATTTTATTCTTCCATGATCAAAAACATTCCCCATATCCATTTACCTGAGAAGATAGATGACAAGGAGCAATGGCACGAAGCTGAGATTCAAGTTGTTGGCTCCTGGTAATGAAAAGGTTGTTTAGTCTGCTACCTTTTGTAATACATACTTCATTCTTGCATCATTCAGACAAGTGTATATACTTCTTTGAGTGCGAGTATGTGCTCATTCATATATGTAATTCATGGTTGAATATATGATGACAACTAAGAATACCGTCAAGCATACAGTCTTATGACCTGGCCTGACATGAGTCTCATTTTTATTTCTTATTAAACTATAGGTGCAAAAACGGCATGAACGACATGGTGCTATCTCTTGCTCCTAAGTTTACAAAATTGAGGGTTTTGAACCTTAGGAAAGATAAACCACAACTTGTTGATAATGCAATCGAGACCATTGCAAATAACTGTCATGATTTAGAGGATCTGGACCTCAGCAAGTGCTTTAAACTCGGTGATCGATCTCTTTATGCTTTGGCTCATGGTTGTCCTGATCTTACTAAGCTAAACATCAGTGGCTGCTGGGGATTTAGTGATGGTGCTCTCGAGTATCTTAGCGGTTAGTGTAGAAAATTGAAGATTTTGAATCTTTGTGGATGTGGAAACGCGACATCTGACAAGGCCTTGAAGGTATTAGAAAATAATTTTCCGTCATTTGACTCCTGTGTCTTGAAATGTATAAGTTTATCATCTGACTTTTGGTTGCTTTTGTAGGCTATTGGATACAATTGTAATCAACTTCAGTCGATAAATCTTGGTTGGTGCGAGGGAGTTGGTGATGTTGGAGTTATGAGTTTAGCTTGTGGGTGTCCTAATCTTCGTGCTATTGATCTGTGTGGTTGTGTTCTTATAAAAGGTATGTGTTGATCATATAATTTACTTTTTAATGTTAAAGACCAATAGTGCTTTAAACTCGGTGATCGATCTCTTTATGCTTTGGCTCATGGTTGTCCTGATCTTACTAAGCTAAACATCAGTGGCTGCTCGGGCTTTAGTGATGGTGCTCTCGAGTATCTTAGCGGTTAGTGTAGAAAATTGAAGATTTTGAATCTTTGTGGATGTGGAAACGCGACATCGACAAGGCCTTGAAGGTATTAGAAAATAATTTTCCGTCATTTGACTCTGTGTCTTGAAATGTATAAGTTTATTATCTGACTTTTGGTTGCTTTTGTGGGCTATCGGATACAATTGTAATCAACTACAGTCGATAAATCTTGGTTGGTGCGAGGGATAAGCCCAAAAAAATTAAGATAATTTAACACTGATTTTGCCTTTAATATGAGTTTCTACATTAACGTGTCCAAATAACTGCTTAAGAGTTTCAGAGTTAATTTTAGTGGCTGTTTGGCGTCTTTAAGATGCTGTTAGGGGCTGCAATTTCAGGGATTGTTTTGATAGCTATTTAGCGTCTTTAACATGCTATTAGGGGCTTCAATTTCAGCAACCATATGTTGTATTTAAGATGCAATTAGGGGCTGAAATTTCAGGGGTTGTATGGCGTCTTTAAGATGCTATTAGGGGCTGCAATTTTAGGGGCTGTTTTGATAGCCATTTAGCGTCTTTAACATGCTATTAGGGGCTTCAATTTCAGCAACCATATGTTGTATTTAAGATGCAATTAGGGGTTGCAATTTCAGGGGCTGTTTTGATAGCCATTTAGCCTCTTTCACATGCTATTAGAAATCGCAATTTCGTGGAGTCGTTTGGCGTCTTAAGATGCTATTAGAGCTGCAATTCTAGGGAAGTTTTGATAGCCATTTGTCGTGGCCATATTGCTCTTTAAAACAAAGGTCTAGAAAATGTATGCACTCAAGTGAGTTAAATGGCCATGACTCAAGACTATTTGATGGTGAGTCCAACAATGTATGAATAATTAACTATTGATGACTCAAAGACAGTTGCATTTGCAACCCAATTTTATTTTGTTAGTTTCTTTTAAGCGGTATACATCTATATTTTTTTAGGTTCTCTACATCCTAGGTGTCCTGCTTCTTGTATAGGTGTTGTTGCACTAGTGGCAAACCTATTCAAAGTGGTTGCCTATACTGGTTATGCTTCTTAATGGATTTTCCGTCATATCCATTGTGATAGTACGTAATACCAATTGACTTTTGACTATCATGAGTGATGGCATTGGAAGTTTCAACCGCATTTCGCAACACATAGCACAAAGGAACGCCCAGTTTTTATCCTAGACAAAGTGATGGACAATTACCCACTCTTGAATGACACGGTGATGTATAAGTGATTTAGATTGTTTCTTAAATTTTAGTTTTATAAGTGATTTAGATTTTGTCTATTTAGGTTAATATAACCATAACAACACACCTATGAGACCATTACAAGGTGATTTTGGTTCAATGCTCCTTTTAACATTGGAAATCATTTTGTAACAAGACTGAAAACATCTACTGTCTTAATAAGTAATATCTGCTCAACATTGAGGTGGCAAACGGGTTGGGCGGATGATTCATGTAACATGTCATAATGTCCTAATATATGCTTTAGCACTACATGTAATGCAATTTCATTTATGAAATAGCATGTCATAATCTCCCAAGATGGTCATGCATACCTCATTGGTTGATTAATCTTTAATGTGTTCGTTTTGACAAAATGGGTAGATCGGAAGAAACTCAAAGCTGAACAAGATTTTACACAAGAAAGAAGATAGAATTATACATGTGAGCGTGGGCATAAGTTTGAAAGTTATATTTATTTGTTTTATTGTATAGGGCATTCCCTCAGAATTAAGATTGAGTTTGAGTAAAATACTATTTCAATTCTCTTGCTGTTCCTCGAAAGGCTAAAGAGGCTACTGAAAGCATTACCAAGGTCAGTATGTTAGTGCCATGACTGACTTGAGAATCCTAACATCCTTATGCAAGGGCTACTCCAAAAGGCGTGCTTAGAGTAATAGGTGTCCAAGGGCTAACAATTTATCATGCGAAGAGCCATTTGCTGGTAAGTGGCATATTGCTTTTATTATCCAGGCCAATCATGAGGCTTCTATCGCTATAGTAAAATATGTTAAAAATAAATACAAGTCACGATGAAAAAAAGTATGAAAGCCAAGTTTGTCAAAGCAAGTCGATTTCATGCACTTAATGTCCAAAACATATATTAACTATTTTATGCTTTCTTAAATTCTATAATAAACTTATTATGTTTTGTTCTCTTATGCACAGGAACATGTCCAGAATATCTAACTGTGAACAATAAGCCGGAGAATCTAAACAATAGCCTGGGAAAATGCATTAACACCAACAACAATAGTCATTAGCTACAACTAATATGAGCCAAAGTCTCTCAACTCCAGACTACAGATGCGTAAGTAAGTGTATTACTTTAAAAATAATTTTAAGTTAGATGTACTCTTAAGATGTCTAATTATTCTATTTCTACTTACATTGCAACAAACATTGAATTCAATAAAGTACAATGACATGATACATAGTTATGTATGCATATCTTTAAATCTTCCGTACATTTCGATGCGATGATGCAGAAAAGTATGCATACGATGATCGCCGAAATGTAAGAAAAGTAATTGTAAAGGCCCTTGTCTCGAAAGTAAGTAAAATTGATTCGTATGAAAATCGTTCTTTTATTTATTATTTATTTTTTAATTTTTACCATCGTTCAATCTGATTAATTAAAGGTATATAGCCATGTTCATGATTTCAAGGTATATTGATCATCTAATTATTCATTAATGTATTGATTTATGTTTAGTGTGGTTAAGTTGTGGGTTTGTGCTTATTGATGATTTGTTTTGAGATTGAAGTATAAGGTTTATCAAGTGTCACGTTCAAGAATACGAAGTATACGGTTTCAAAAGGCATCATTAAAGTGTAAAATTCAATAATATATAACCGTCAAGAGTGAGGTAGATATCGATTAGGAAGCGTGAACAGACTTTGTAGATTGCATTTGTTGTGCATTTGGGTTCAATTATTGTTCCAAGTAATTTTCACTGTAGATTTCATACTAATATTAAATATTACTAAGAGTTTCATTGGTTCAGTTTTTAGGATGATAACAAGGACGATTATGGTATGTTTATTTTGTCTAGGTTTGTACATTCACATAAAGTAGATTTATGTATGAATTTATTTATGTGTATTAACCTGATTAACATATTTTGAAACATGAAAAAGATGCATGCAGTGATATCTAATATATATATTTTAATACATGATAAAGATGCATGCATTGACATGTTAATATTTTCTTTACAAATTAGAAATCATAAAAGCATGCATTGACATGATAAAGATGCATGCATTGACATGTTAAGAACTTAAGATAACAAATTAGAATCCTGTATGCTTATGAACTCATATTATGTCAAATATCTAAATATAACAAAATGACTCTCATAAACATAAAAGAGTAATGGTGAAGTGATTAGGGAGGATATTGACGTGGGAAACTGGTAGCTAATTAAGGTCTCATTCACCGTTGTACATAATCGAACAATCAAACTTATTAACCTTAATCAATAGTTAGATTAAAAGGAAAGAAAAAAGTAATGTGTTTTTAACCAATACCCCTCATCTCTATATAGAGACGAAGGACTTCTAACCAACTTAAGCTTATTATAATTGCAGGTACAAATAGGAATCCGGACTAAATTTTGGGGATGATTGGAGATAGCGATCCAAACCCATATCTCGTGGTGGCACTTATCCGAGTAACTAAACATCACTCCGATTTTCTTATCATTATGTATATTTTCAACATATGATTTTGACTATGGTTTTCTAGGTGTCAAATAATTAGTTTTGTAGAAAATTAAACCAATATTCATGGAATTAGCACTTTAACAAACACCAACCGTTTCATCTGGAAGCTTGGAATGTAATCTTTCTTATTCTTGATGTTTTATAAAAAAATCAATTGGTTCAGTTTTGGTTTTAACCAAAAATCAACCCGACTCAAACCGTGTCCGCCCCTATGCATATTGCGTATGTCTCCATGTGTATATTTAGGATTTTTTTAATGAATCATGGCCAATTTTTGTTTTATATTGTTATCAAAACAGGTGTGATTGATCACATTATGACCATTACTTTTTCTTTATATTTTACAGGCCATATCGTATCACGAACAACGGTTGTGATGTCGGCTATTTCACCCATCCTCCTCATCCATCTAAGATTTAACAATTAGCAAACGGATTAGGTGCACACTTCTGATATATTGGTAGGTCTCTGTATTTTCTTATACACATCACAATATACTTGAATTTATACTATTCATGCTTCAAACATATTAGAACTAACGAACAATTCATGGCAAAATTTGGCCAATTATTTATAAGTTTATTGCCCTTCGCATATCTATAACACATGTTTTAATTCATGGTGTCAGGTCCCCCCAAAAACAAGAGTGTCCGAAGAAAAATGTAGAGGCAAAAGTTAAGGAGATATATGACAAGTATACGCCGTTTCAGACACCCGCTTTCTGGTACCACAATTCTCAATTCATGTATCCTCAAATAAATAAATAAATAAAGTGAAGAGTAAAGTAATTCGTATGCATTTTGAAAGGCTTTCGTTTACGTTTATGAGTGATTTTGTTTCCCATTTTATAGCCTCATGTAATTCATTACGACCTCGGTATTGCATTGCCCGTCTCTAATTTCGAATTTAATGAATTTTGTTTTTACGTTTCCACGATTTTGTTGTCCATGTTGTATAACTAAGAGATTCACAATGCGTGCGTTGATTTAAGGCAACATCTCTTGGATGATATATGCCTCAAAAATCATTTAACAAATTAAAGAAGTATATATGTTGGACAGTTCTAATCATTGAAAAAAGCTTTGAAACGCTATAGTAAAATATGTCAACGAGCTAATTTTAAAACCCGCAGCAGCGAACCTTGTGATGTGTGCTAATGGATTAAGTGCAGTTAATAATTTACGTACCAATTTGAAACATTTTTTCTTCTCATATTCGACAACTGTCTATTGCTTTTCGTTTTTAATGCATGCAATAAAAAATTTGGTATGTTAATAGCTTATTGTTTGTTAACTTAAGTTTTTTAATGATATTTATAAGGCTTGCTCGCCTATCGGATGGGCTACGCTTTGATACTTTATTCTTGCATACCATTTTCCAACATTTTTCTCTCATATTTCATAACCGCTTATTTCTTTTTGTTCATAATAACTATGTTTCAAAACGTAATCAAACATAATTTTACATTTCATTGATTCATAAAACATTCATAAGAATTAATTATAGGGTAATTACGCATACTGAACAAGGAAAACAATAAAATATGCCTACAATTATTTAACACCCTTCTTTCGCTATAGAAATATATGCAAACAATATTCATAAGTCATGCCGCCCATCGGGCGAACTTCACATCTAGCTTTCATAAATTGTATCATTTAATACAAAACCATAAAATAATAACCATGATCATATATCATCCATGGACGATTTTGACACTAGTATATATATATATATATATATATATATATATATATATATATATATATATATATATATATATATATATATATATATATATATATATATATATACTTTTAAGTAATAGATGCAATTTTTAAACTATATGGTTTTGTCGTTGAATGATAATTTTAAAACGAAAAGATACTAACTTAGTAGTACATATTTGAGATCAATCGTTTATGAAAGAAATATGTACCATTTATAATGTATTTAGGGCGTTTATATTTAAACTAAAAGTCTTAAAATTTATAAATTTACACAACTTGTTACATTTAGTAATTTTTAAAATCAAACTTTAAAATCCATTATTTACACATTACTTAATAGCATTAAATTAGATGTTACAATGATAAGATATAACTTCTATAATAAATTTAATGTATTCATAGTTTGAAATTATAACTCTAAAATTTGAATATAATAATGTTACATATTGACCTCTTCACCATCTCACGTCACAAGCACGCGACCACTAAAGATTATTAGTTATCATCAAAAAACGTCGTTTACAAAAAGAAAAAAGAAAAAGAAAAAAAATCATTTTTTAATACAGTACTCGACCTCGCTACTTTGCGCTATACTATGTTATGTATAAATATGTCGAAACAAATACTTTAGCATTATATGACACAATTAATGTTTGACTATTTGCCTTGTTTTGCAGTTGACCAACAACACCAACAACTTAAAGGAGTCATTTATCCATTCGACTAAAAAGCAGTTAAACCAACTTTTGAACACATTAAAATTTGCTCCCTCCATTTTCTTGTTTTTTCAAACTTGTTGACACTTATCTAACCCATTGAAAGCAACCATTTCAACTTTCATCCAAATATTTCTCCATCATACCAACTCCAACAACCAAACCTTCTTCCTAATCAACTAATTTCCCACTTTTAAAACCCCCCCAAAACTCGAAAACTATAGTATCATTATGGCTAGAGTTCACTCATCAACAGCATTGGCCGAGACGCTCTCATGGTATTGCTCGCTGTTCTTAGTTGTGATGTTGGTTATGAGTTGTTGCGAGTCTTTTTCTAGTGAAAATGAAACATTGGTGACACGCGTTCAAACATATGACAATGGTGCTAGGCTGTGTGACGAAATTTATGTTGTTCGTGAAGGAGAGACACTGCATACGATTAGTGAAAAGTGTGGTGATCCTTATATTGTTGAAGAGAACCCGCATATTCATGATCCGGATGATGTGTTTCCCGGACTTGTTATCAAGATTACACCTTTCAAGAAAATGTAGTGTCGAGACTCGAGATTGAGCTTTTGTCTTTCGTATAATTATGTAAAGATGATTGTAAACGGATCGAAATCCAATGATCGAGCAATCACATTACGTAATATCCTTGTTGACGATTCATGGAAATGAAATTTCTATTTGTCAAGTCTTTGTCACATATTTCATATGTTCTAGATTTTTTGTTCTACTTTCTTTAGTCAAGCTATAAGTTCAGTTGTTGTTGTTAAGGTCGTTCATCAGTCATCAGTCATCACATGCATGTGAATCAAACTTGAACTAACAAAAAATAAAAAATAAAAAGATTCGTTCTTCTTTTTCAAACATCATACTCAACAAGTATAGTTTAAAATGGCAATATATACAAGACGATAATAGCATAATCGACAAATTTGTATTGTACTAATTAGTGCCGTAAACGAACATAAACAGAGCCTTGTTCATGTTCGTTCGTTTAATTTTAACCGGACAAATAAATAAACACGAACGTTTAAACGAATAAATTTTCTTATTTATGTTCGTTTATTAAAAAAATGAGTTGTTCATGTTCGTTTATGTTCATTCATTAAGACACTAAACTAACACAAATAATCAAACATAAATGAACATAGACAAGCAAACATAAACTTCATTAAGACACTAAACTAACACAAATATTATTAGTGTTTTTTCCTTTAAACAAACCAATTTTAAATCATACAATTAAAAGATATAATATACGAACATAAATAAATAAATGAGTATAAACGAACATTAACGAACGCATAATAAGACGTTCACGAACATAAATAAACGGACGCGACTTTCGTTCATGTTCGTTCATTTAACTAAATTAACGTAAAATATTGTTCATGTTCGTTTATTTAATAAATAAACGAACATAAACGAACTTTTTATCGAACAGTTCATGAAATGTTTATTGGACATTTAATTCGTTTACGGCCATAGTACTAATGAACAAGCGACGCATGAAAGTTCTCCTAAGTCATTGACACGCACTTTACACCAAACAACATTAGTTCAAGTGAAGCTTCAGATATAAGGTTGATAGCTCTCTTTGAAGTCTCGAACTGACCATTAATAAATGCTTTTCTTAGTAAATGAAAAACCATGATAATGTTTTTTGTATCATGATTCATGAATTTTGAAACTAATGGGTTTTGGAGAATCAATGGCTAACTACTGCCCAATCATTTGCAGCCCACAGGCCAAACATATAACTCGGATAATAATGTGTTTGGCTTATTTATTAAAAGCTGAAAAGTTTGTGACCATTGTAATACTAAAATGTTTCGTCCGTCGTCATGATACCACATGGCCTCGCCAGTATTACGCAATTCATAGGGGAACAACGAAAAAGACAAAACATATCAAGTCATTCCCTTTATTTTGTTAGCGGTGGGATTTAAAAAAAAAAAAAAAAATTCCATACCTTTTATAAATACTACCCCATTTTATATAATCTATCACCTCTTTCTTTCATTCAAACACGTCTCTTTCATTCTTTACATCTAATCAAAATAAACATGGGTGGTTCAAATTCGGATTAGATCTTGATGATTTCGACGATATCGAGATGATCTTGAAAGTTCGCGAGTTATGAGCAATCGGTGCAAGAAGATGAAGCCGAAAGTTCACGCGGTAGTAATTACATCTACCGTGACAGTGAAATTCTTTGGCACCGTCTTATATCGGACTATTTTACGATAATCCAAAATATCCGGATTACTATTTGCGTCGATTTCGTATAGGCGTAGACTATTCTTGCAAATAGTACAAGGTATCGAAAATCATATTCAGCTGATGATCCTCTTCCACCGCATTTTGATTTCTTTAGAGTCAGGCCGATCGTGTGGTGTAATGAAATATGAGTGTAATTATGAAATGCGACGCCGCGCTTGATTAGCCTCTGACCTTTTGATGCATTTGATGAATATTTGCAAATGGGGTCACACACCACGCGTGATTGTCTAGAATAATTTTACTATGTGTGTAATTGAGTTGTTTATGCACGAGTTTTTAAGAAAGCCTAGTTTAGTTGACATTCAAAATATATAACGCGCAAACACGGTCCATGGGTTCAAGGAATGCTTGGGAGCATTGATTGTATGCTTTGGAATGGAAAAATTGTCCGTTGATTGATGAGGCAATTTCATAGAGGTGATAAAAATATCCAACTATTATGCTTGAAGTCTATTGCATTGATCGCTACACGGCGTTCGAGGTCAAAGGAGCGTCTTTTTCGTCGAAGCAAGTTTTCAACACCAAGGCGGTGAACCTAATCGTTGTAGTGTAGTATTGAGGGTGTGCCGGAGAATTGATATCGTTCTCTGGGGAATAGGAATGCTAGTGAGAAGTTACTACGCTAAGGTTGGGGTTGAGGAAGATTATTTTTATCTTTTTATGTTTTTTTAGAAAAGGAAAAGTCACGAATCTCGGGGTTTGGATTTGGGGTTGGTATTTCTGATTACTCTACTTTTATCTAATTATCTAAACTAAGGTGGTGGTAGTCTATGTCTAATTATTGTGTGCTCGTATGATAGTTTAAAGATGTGTTTACTCGGTTTTACTACTCTTAATTATCTCTATTGGTGGTTGAATTGTCAAGTCCTTATTCCTAATTAGTTGTGTGTCTAGTTGTAGGGTATCGTTTCTCCCAACTCTTTGAAGTTACCAAAGGGTCTCGTCTACAAAACCTACAAGGGATGATAAACTCTAACTCTAAGGCCTCTTTGGATAGTTTAGCACAACAACTCAAGGTGCTTATAACCTATGGTTCACAAAGATTAATCAAGCATTAAGTACACAGCGAATGACCTATCGCATTACTAGATCATTAATCAACTAAGATAAGAAACAACCAATCAATATTCAATAACTAAGTTTCATATTCCTAAGCAAACACACAAGTAAATTAATGGGACATGGAGAACATGCAAGCATACTGGCGCAAATAATTGAAGACATAATTAAATTAATGAAGTAAACAACTTATCTTGGTGTAAGATAGGGTTTAGAACCCTAAATCGACCTTGGTTGGTTTAGGTTTTACTCAAAGTTTACCCAAAGACTACTCTTTAAAACTAAAAATTCGGATTCTATATATAAGATTACATGTGCGGCGATCGCACTTATGATTTGTGGCCGTCGTGTCGCGTAGTCATTAGGGTTTCGTCTTGGTCAAGTTAATCTTGCGGCGTCACCTTATGCTTGTGGCGCGTCCTCTTTAACTTCGGCGCATGTTTGGATTGAATCTAGGCCGTCGAGTTGCGACGACCTACTCTTTTGTTAAAGCCGGCCGCGTCCTTCGAACTTAGCAATTTCTCTTACCATGTCGTCACAAATTCCTCCTCGGCGTCATTGACACATGATGTGCCGTCCCATTGTAATTTAGCGACTTGAGTGTCTCGATTCTTGACTTTGGCCATTTCTTCATATATCCGCACTTTTCGTCCAAATAAGTGCCATTCTGATTTGCCTTCAAGAAACCTAAAAAGTGAAAAGGAGCGATATTAAGCAATAGCGGATACAAAAGTGATGAAATAAGGGCTTAAGCGACCCTCAAATGGTACATTTTAAAACCTTATCAAATATCCCTACACTTGGTATTTGCTTGTCCTCAGCAAATGTGCTTTCTTGATTAATTTATAAGTTAGGGTCAATGAAGCATTGGTTTAAAGCAGTCCACAACACATATAAGCCCATAAAAGTCATAACAAGCACGAAATTACATACTAGCACCTCATGGGGTGTTTGGATACTCGCATCTCTCTTGGGTGTATAAAATATAGCAATTGGAAATGGAAGATAAACACTCATTAACGGGTCCCTAGTACATAGATTACCATAGGCTTGAGAATAGATCAAACCTCCATAGCTTTGGCGTAAGCACCTCGGAAAGACTATCAAGAGGTCTTTAAAGGGTTGTAACGTTAGGCTTACGGTAGAAACAAAGGGTTTGGTGGGATAGGCTTTTTAGTGGTGGCAAGTCAAAAATCTCAATGTTACATGCATACGAAGAATGGCGTTGCTAAGCGAAGACTCGACACTCTAAACTCTAGATAATGAAATAAACAAACATAAATTTAAAGATAGATGTAGGATGGTAGCCGTATTTATTTATTTATTTTTATTTTATTTTTTCACTATATTTTTTTCTTTTCCTCTTTTCTATTTTTTTTCGATTTTTTTTTTTTTCATACACTTTTACTCTACCATCCTCTACGATAACATCAAAATAATAGGGATTTATAGCATCCTATACTTGAGTTTTATTACTCTAACACTAATATGACCCAATTTGAAAGATCAAAACACTTGGAGTACTTTATTACGCAAATAAAACAGAATGGCGTTCCACTTTTAGTCATTTAAAACTTTAACTTTTCCCATGAATCCCAATCGTCCCAAAAGCGTGTACAAAGGATATGACTCGACTTAGCAACTCATCTGACAACGGATAATTGAACTAAGGGTTTAGGGTGATAACAATAATGCACTAAAGTGAGTGCATAAGGTGAAGCTAAAGCGATTTGGGTGTACATTTGGGGTGGGGTGTAAACAATGCTCTTCGTTGATATTAGGAAAAACGAAACATCACGAGAACCGTGAAAAGGATAGGCTACGAGGGGTTAACTAGGGTATCGTGTACTAAAGATGAGTACAACGCAAGGGGTATGGGAATTACTCAACCGATGTGGAAGGAGTAATTATATTACGGTATCGAACAAGGTTTATCCTAATGCCTCTTATCATTTAACTATTCCTAACTACACAAGTGTAGTCTTACTAGCGATCTCGGGATGCATCACAAAACAAGTTCTAGAATCTAATATACTACGGGTTCACACTCTAAGCATTAAAGATGAATGCTTTAATTCCTACTAATCTAAGGCGATCCTCGCATTTTGGTGGAATTTAAGTGGTAAAGGGTTTTGTGCTAGTCATATAACTTCCTATCAGTGAGGCAGCTTTTGTTAAGACTAATGGCCCACTCCTATATATTATGAAATTTTTTAAATTTGGTGCCAAAATTACCCTAGCAGACATTTTGTCATGGTTTATTACGCAAATGCAATTGGACAAAGCAAATAATCAAGGATAAGCATAGTTTCAAAGTTCCGTTTTATTTCCTCCTATGCTTAAACTGAACATTGTCCCCAATGTTCCCAGAAATATCAAAGTTATGATAAAAGAAGGTAATCAAAAGCAGAAGAAACTAATACTCCCACACGATTAGCTCGGTAGGATCGTATGTGAAGTAGTGGTTAAATCCTTCCCGAAGAATGTATGCGTGAAAAGCTCCTCGACTTTATGTATCTTCTTCTTGATAAACAAAACTCGCACATGAAGAAAACAAAGCGAAACCTTCGCGTAAAATCGGTGGTAATAATATATATAGACTCTACTAAACTAGGATATAATGCTTGTGGAATGGATGTTTAGACAATTTCTAAGAAAATTAAGACACGAAAAATTCCAAAAATTTTAAGTAGCTCACAAAACGAGAAAAAAGTAATCGATGTTTTATTCCTTCCTGGCGCAGTCGGTTTTGCAATCTGACATTGTCAAGTTATCTGACAAAAGCGGTGCGATTTTACGGAAAAATTACGGAAAATTTACATCTTTAGAATCTAGAAAAATTTACGCAAAACATCGAAGATGACTCGATACAAGCATTTGACTCGAACAAACACACATATATCTTTTAATTAATTGCAATTCTAGTGTTTACGTCTTTTTGGCATGTGTAATCCTCCTACACTTATCCTTTATGTAAAATACCTTTATATGTTATTAAGGCGAGGTTAAAGACAAAATAAAGCATTTTACAAATTCAAACATGAGAACATACAATAATGAAAGATATATGAAAAACAAATACACATGGGTTGCCTCCAAAAGCGCTTGTTTTGTTAGATTCACGAGCTTGACTCTCACCCTTATTTAACGGATAAGGGGAGTTTTCCACACTTAAGCTTAAGTCTGCGGGTGATAGTAGCGATCTGGCACCTTAGGGTGGAAATTTGCTATGTGAGAGAGAGGGTGATGGGTGATTTATATGTTCCAAGGTGTGCTCCATTCATTATAACCTTACCTAATTCTATTGGTGTAGTGGGTGAATCAATCTCTCTCCTAAAATGGGTCATCTTCTGCTCAACTTCAAAGATTCTTAGTTAAGGATCCATCTTGACCTAATAAACTGGTTTAAACCCGAAAAGAGCGTTTCCTTATGTTATGGAAATTGGGAAGTAAAACTTGAACCCTTCCATGAACATGTCTCTAGGAAATATTTCTTTTATCATGAAGTGTTGAGACACGAGCTCTTGCCAAATGGTGAGTCTTTGAGAGGATTGTCTCATTTGTTGAGGCGAAGAGGCTCGGGTTTATACTCACGAGCTCCGAGTATCGCGTATACCTTTTGATCTTTCTAGGTATATTGTTCATTGCGATTTCTTCACGGAGTTTCATCATGAAGTTGTCGGCTAGTTTCAAGAAAGTGTCGTGGGTTTTCTCATGTGAGCTTGAGTTCTTTGTATTTCTTTCTCTTGGTTGTTGTGAATGTCAACATTATATCCTCAATTCATCTTGTCGTGATTTTCTTGGGCATAAATTCCTTGACCGTTTCACATGCTTATCGGCATGGCGGTTATTTCCATTAACGCATTCACTTGGGCCTCCGTACTCATAATTGCTTGTGCTTGGGACGTTGACCCGTTCTCTTGGACAACCGGAATTTCCCAACCTTCCTCTTCATATT
This sequence comes from Chrysanthemum lavandulifolium, assembly GCA_022545495.1. NCBI lineage: Eukaryota > Viridiplantae > Streptophyta > Magnoliopsida > Asterales > Asteraceae > Chrysanthemum > Chrysanthemum lavandulifolium. The sequence goes on along the minus strand of CM040239.1, from coordinate 163,401,395 downwards.
GAGCTGGGTCCTCGATAACCTCCCGGCGTGACTTGACATTGAGGTTACTTAGCCTTCCACTGGCGGCATAATTAATGGTTCGTTGGAGGAGGCCGACATGATCATAGAAGAGTTGGACTTGTAGCCAAAGATCAATGCCATGATGAGGGACTTTATGGGGTAAGTCCTTGAATCGAGTCCATGCTTCGTAGAGAGATTCACCTTGACATTGTTGGAACATCAAGATGTCATTCCTAAGTTTAGTAGTTCTCTCCGGTGGGAAAAATTGGGCAAGGAAATGGTGGTGAGATCATCCCGGACTTGAGATGGATCCGTGAAGTCGGTCAAGCCAATTACTAGCTTGGTCCCGTAGAGAATTGGAAGAGCAGCCAGACGCGTGGTCTCCCGTAGTAACATCGAGGTCTATGGAATCGGCAATTTAAGAAATCCTTAAGATCTTGATTAGGATCTTGAGCGAAGTCCATGGAATACACATCCGTTTGCACCAACCGGATGGTGTCGGATCGCAGGACCGTAGTTTGGGCTTAGTCGGGAAGCTCAATGGTGTTTCTATAGCTTAGGTGGCTTGGTATCGAGTATTCACCAAGTCGGCCTCTTGGCGGGTCATTTGGTGGTAGGTTGATGAATAGTGGTGGGTTATCACCTTCCATGATGAAAAGTGATGGGATTACGAACAAAGGTCACGAAGAAGGGGATAGACTATGAGAAACTAAAAATGAGAAAAATTTACTTGATAGGAATCAAGCAAAGAAACCTAAATGGGTGGACTACTAACTAGCTATTCTATTCCCGGCAGGCGCCTAAAACTTGATACGCTTACGCAGTGGCGTTCGTGGTCAAAGGAACTTCCTTTTTGTCGAGCAAGTTTTCAACACCAAAGCGATGAACCTAATCGTTGTAGTGTAGTATTAGGGTAAGCCACGAATTGATATCGTTCTCTAGGGAATAGGAATGCTAGTGAGAAGTTACTACGCTAAGGTTGGGGTTGAGGAAGATTATGTTTTATCTTTTTATGTTTTTTAGAAAAGGAAAAGTCTGAATCTCGGGGTTTGGATTTGGGGGTTGGTATTTCTACCGATTACTCTACTTTTATCTAATTATCTAAACTAAGGTGGTGGTAGTCTATGTCTAATTATTGCGTGCTCGTATGATAGTTTAAAGATGTGTTTACTCGGGTTTTACTACTCCTTAATTATCTCCTATTGGTGGTTGAATTATCGTCCTTATTCCTAATTGCGTTGTGTGTCTAGAGTTGTAGGGTGTCGTTTCTCCAACTCTTTGAAGTTACAAAGGGTCTAAATCTACAAAACCCATGAGGATGATAAACTCTAACTCTAAGGCCTCTTTGGATAGTTTAGCTTACAACAACTCGAGGTGCTATAACCTAAGGTTCACAAAGATTAATCAAGCATTAAGTACAACGAATGACCTATCGCATTACTAGATCATTAATCAACTAAGATAAGAAACAACAATCAATATTCAATAACTAAGTTTCATATTCCTAAGCGAACACACAAGTAAATTAATGGGACATGGAGAACATGCAAACATACACACAAATAATTGAAGACATAATTAAATTAATGAAGTAAACAACTTATCTTGGTGTAAGATAGGGTTTAGAACCCTAAAATACGACCTTGGTTCGGTTTAGGTTTTACTCAAAGTTTACAAAAGACTACTCTTTAAAACTAAAAATTCGGATTCTATATATAAGATTACATAATGCGTCACGTGCTTATGATTTGTGGCCGCGTCGTGCAGCCGTCGTTAGGGTTTCGTCTTGGCGAGTTAACCTTGCGGCGGCGCTACCTTATGTCATGTGCCCGTCCTTTAACCGGACGCCGTGTCTGATTGAATCTGAGGCCGTGCGAGTTCGACGACCTACTCTTTTAAAGCCCGTGCCGTCCTTGAGAACTTAGCAATTTCTCTTACGGTAGTCACAAATTCCTCCGAGCGTCGTCATGATTAACATGGCCCAGTCCCTTGTAATTTAGTAGCTTGAGTGTCTCGATTCTTGACTTTGGCCATTTTCTTCATATATCGCGCTTTTCGTCCAAATAAGTGCCATTCTGCATTTGCCTTCAAGAGACCTAAAAAGTGAAAAGGAGCGATATTAAGCAATAACGGATACAAAAGTGATCAAATAAGGGCTTAAGCGACCCTCAAAGGTACATTTAAAACCTTATAATGCATCATCGATTTATGGATTTGGCATGCATTTTTTGGGGTAGCGGTGCGAATAATGATTTAAGCTGTTTTGAATCATTCACCGTTATTCGACGACCTTCTTGATGACGCCCCCGAGGTTCCGTTTCAAGTAAGCGGTGCAACCTTTCAACACGGTATTACCTGGTCGGCGGGATTTACCCAATGTGGTCATCTTTGTCAAATCATTCTCGACTACATATTCGGAGAAAATGCCTTGTTTAAACAAAAACAAGAAAGTGCTACGCAAAGGCGTTGAAAGAGCTTTCGGGGTCCCGTAGGGCGTTGGCATATTATAAGCCACCCGACACGTGCTTGGACTATCAACAAACTAAGAAGAGTCGTGTACACGTGCATCATATTGCATAACATGATTTTGAAAGATCAAAAGTTTGCGATATCCGAAATGAATGAAATTTATGTTTGTCCACGAGCAAATATACAACGGACATGGATTGGCGTCGATATACGAAAGAATGCCAAAGAGCTGCGTGATAAAGCAAGACTTCAACGAAATATCATTGAGCATGTTTGGCAACTTCATCGAGAACAACAACATTAATTTAAATTCGTATGTTCTTTTATTTCGCAATGTATTTTAAATTTCGTATGTTTTTTATTTAGCGATGTATGTTTTATGTTGTATTTTAATTTTAAATGAATAAAATAAATTTAGTTGTGTTTGGAAAATATGGAAAGTAAATAAAATGATAGTGGGTGGGGCTGAAGAGAAGTGAGTATGTTGTGATTGGGGGTATTTTTTGTTAGTGTGTTGGGTGATCACGGAGGTGATGTGCGCCTGCGTGGGGCCAAGTGAAGAGAATTAGTGCATGATACTATGTATTACATCGTTTTAATAGTACCATGGGTTTCCAGAAAATCCACTAATTTTCGTTTATTGGACATTCGTTTTAAAAGTATCATGGAGAATTCAACATCCGGCAATCATTCTTATTCAAAAGCTACCGATAAACTTTTACTCAAATATTCAAAATCGATCATTGGAACTTCAATTTTTTCACACACATCCAAACACACTTGCAATCATGTATTCATACCTTATTTAAGTAGTTTCCTATAAACTCCTATTCTGTAAGTTTACCTACTACATAGACTGATTCTAAATCCTATTTAATTATAAATCACATACTCAAATATAATTTTTTGTACCTGGATACCTATATTTAATCTAACGCTATCTTTCTTAAACTTATCCAAAGCGGTATCCTCAAGTCATCAACAACGGCAACCTCGACTCCTTCATGACCAAAGCGCTAATGAAAACAATCTTTTGTTCGTCACCTGCCAAAGTTCGGAGAAAAATCATTAGCATTTGATCGAACGGTTTTTCGACATCACGGAACTCACCATCATATAACTTGAATCATCGTCTGGAGAAGAATCACAAAGACAAAACAAAAACCTAGAGACATCGATATTGAAGAATTACGAAATCACAAAGCAGGAAACATGGAAAAAGATTGCCAAGACAAATATTACAAATTGGGATGGTCAATTCTCGGATATAGAAAAATCATTCCGGGATACCGTAAATCGAATAGTGTAAGTGGTCAAATGATTTTAATTTGACAAAGTATATTATAGTTTGAGCATACTAAATAATTTGAGTAAAAAAATTGAATCAACCTTTTCGGGTTAAGCATACCTCATTGATCAAGTACTTAGAAAGCCGAAAACTATATGTACAAAACCAAGGTGCATGACTGTTTCGAGCACAAAAATTCCTAAGCCCACCCTTTTGGAGGAGCCAAGCTTGGTATAGAGTCGCCAATCCATTACCACAAACCCGTTACTATTACTATTACTATTTTATTGCCGACGGTGCATTTTATATAGATTTATTACATCCGTTGGATCAAGTAAGTTTTAATATAGACCATTCTAATTCATTAATTATCTTTTGCAACTAACGGGAGATAATTGTGGAAGCGTTTGAACGCATGTGCTAAATTACTAAAAGATGATAAGTTTAAATAATTGGTAATATATAAATATAGACGTGTGTGCAGTTATCTACAAACAAGAAAATAACACAAATAAAATTTGACTAACAAACAGTTAAAACTAAAAAAATCTGCTGATTCTCGTCATGTGATGGTTTATTTTAGGTTTTAAAATTAAATGGTAAACACATCAATACGCATACTCATTTGTAAATAATAGCCAAACAATCATTTTCACAGGATAAAAAAAACTAATATACAAGAAAATGGAGGTATGAGTACAATGCAATATATTGGATGATTGGATCTATTATATTTTTTTCTTGCATTTACATATATGGACCATCAAACAATATGCTCACTAGCAAGCCAAAAACGAGTTAACCAATGAAGTGAAAATGACTGTCAATGGAGAAATCAAGGTAAATTTCGAGTCTACACTTTTTCGATATTACGTTTCAACATCTTACCTCATAGTTTTATATCTTATGAAGACCTAAGTTATTTTTTCCGTTGAATAGCAAGCTGTGAACAATATGGACATGGGTATTCATGCGTTCTTTGATGATGTAACATTTATTTCTACACTTTTTTTTGGTTTCAATCGCATACTCATTCGTATGAAGGCCTAACAATATAATTTTTCTTTCTTTGAACACACTCTGATATGATCACACGCGTGGAATTGTATATCTTTGAACATGTGGACATGGGTATTCATGCATTGTTTGATGAGGTAACATTTATTTATACAATTTCTTTGTTTCATATTCCAAAAAAGAATGGTATTTTCATATTTTTATGAAGCCCTAATATAGTTTTAATTACTTTGAACATCAGTCATAACACATGAACTGGATATCTATTCGTTGCTTGATGGGGTGGTCATTTTTTACTATAGCTTCATTGTCTCAACTCATTTATATATTTCATATACTAAAATATGATAATTTGTTTTTATTTGAATCACAGTGTTAAGGGTGTGTTTGGTGTCACTATATGAATGAAAGTATGAAACTATTACTCCTAAAATCTCAAATTAATAGTCATATTTCCTTTTGGGTTGTCTCGAAAAATTTCACCTTCCATTTTAGTAATAAATATGGAATTTAGTGAGGAATATTCATATGAGTGGTAGAAATTTGCCATGGTCCCACTTTTATTAAACTTCATGAATTTTGTCTGTGATAATTTTGAGGACGGAGAATCTTATAAAAATGATTAAAGGTGTTTGTTTTGTGGGTCTATTAATGAAATGAGTATATCATAGTCATAAATTCATTACACACCAATTTGGTGTCAATGAAATTTATTCCCGCGGACCCCTCTTTTCAACTACAAAATTCAAATAAATAAACAATCGTAACAATACATTTTTTATATCTATTGTTATTGTATCCCATACTAAATTCGATACCCATTATTATTCCTACCAACGAACTAAACAACCCCTAAGAAAACAAAAAGGAGGCAAACTTGGCAACATGGAACTTTACTATTCATATGAACATTGAGAGTATTCAGAGTTTGGTTGATGCATAAGGAAGTCTTTTCGATTGGATTGATAAAATTCTAGGGATGATATAAGATATATAAATAATGCATGTATTAGTTATACCCAAATCAAATATAACTTAATATGTATCTTATGGGTTCGCTATTCATATTCGTATGTAGGATAAGATTGTGGAAGATGTTTTCTCACTGGCAACAAGAGGAGAAAAAAAAATCAAATTTTCATATATATACATCACACACTCAAAACAAATATCTCAATATACTTAGTAAATTATTGTAACGCTGAATCCGGGCAACACACGGGTATTGTACTAGTTAGTGTGGCCATCAGTCGTATACTCGTATGTTTAAAACCAAAATACAAAAAATGGCACTCGGTTTGTGTTCTCTTGCACATTCCATTCTTTATTGAAATTTTATTTTGATGTTGCTGATATAGATAACATTATCAAAGAAAGTATTTTTTTCAAAATACTACTTTGAAAAGAGATAGAGATCTATATAGAACTCATATTTGTCATAGAACCAATGAACCAATCATAGCCATCAACTTTTTATCTAAATTAATAAAAAATCATTTTTCACATTTTTTTTAAAACAACATATCTTGCAAACCAGAAAATCTTCAATTGAAAAAATACACAATCGTGATGAAAATTAAATTATTTTTCTATAAATATCATTGTAATATACTTTTAAGCGAAGTTGTTTTTTTTTTTTTTTTTTTGTAATTTCGCAAAAAATCACATGTGATTCGTAAAAATCAAATCACATATGATTTTAACAAATCACATGTGATTTTTCTGGACGAATTTTATAAAAAAAAAGTTCGTCGAAAGTATATAACAATGCATATCTATAGAAATTCTCGTCGAGATGGTATGATTTTTTTGGCGTAACGATTAACGGTTTGTGAGATATTTAATTTAAAAAAAAAATGGTAAGTATATTTTAATAAAAAAAATGAGTGACTATGATTGGTTCATTAATTTTATGACAAATATTAGTTTTATATTGAACTTTTCTCATTTTGAAAATAAAAACTTAAGATTCGTAAGTGGGCTTCATGGTGATTTAATGGGCTCAATCTTTCCTAATGCTTGGTCACGCATAGGCCCAACAAAAGTTAAACCCCTGCAAAAGATTTTATGCTTTTCTTGGAACATAAAAAATTAGATTGCCATTTAAAGTATGATTTAAGATCATTTGAGGACAAAAGATTATTTACATACTAAGGGATCAATCTCCACCCTCCATTTTTATTTGATCTAATGGATGAGATTAATCCCAACAATTTAAAAAACCCACTTTCATTATTTTTTTTCAAATATTAATATCTTTCAAGCCGTTAATCGTTAAGTGAAAAAAATATATCATTCTGACGAAGTTTAATTATCTTTCATAGATAGGCACTTTGATATACTTTCGACAAAAATATTTTTTCGTATTTTCACTTTTTTTTAAGTTTTTCGTTTTTCATTCTTGAATTTTGCATTAAAAATCATATATGATAAAACACTAATTTGAATATCACATGTGATATTAGTGTAATATCATATATGATATGTAATATCACATGAAATATTAGTGTAATATCACATATGATATTACATATCATATATGATTTAACACTAATATCATGTGATATTCAATTTAGTGTTTTATCATATATGATTTTCTTCGTGCAAATTTCGATGAACGTAAAAACGAAAAAATAACGAAAAAAACAACGTGAAAAAGCGAATTTTTTTCATTTTTCGAAAGTATATCAAAGTCTTCGTCTATAGAAAGATAATTAAACTTCGTCGCGATAATATAAATATTTTCACTTAACGATTAACGGTTTAAGAGATATTTAAATTATAAAAATAGGTGAAATAATAAAATGATTTTAATCTCATAATTGATTTCTTTTTAGATGAATGGTGGAGATGAGTCCCTTGATATGTGAGAAAAGTTTGGTATGTAAAATAACTCTACTCTTAAAGTATAGAGTTAAGTTTTATTATTGCATAACGATAATAACCTGAAACGTTTGTATAAATTATGTGCACTTTAGTATTACTGAAACTGTTTTATAGCATGACTAGATTTGAGACCCGTCCAATAGACGGATAGTTTCAAAAATTGGGGTATTAAAAGAAAAAAGCATGGATAAAATAATCATGGAAACAATTATTTAATGAGCGACAAGTTTTTCTTAAATCAATATAAATCATCAAACACAAAATGAATAATATTATCATTTTCGATTGCATAATAGGTAAAGATATGTAACTATAATTACATTCACATGAATATTCATGTTAACTTATTAAGTCAGGGTGCAAATTAAATTTGAAATATTGTAAAAACTATTACACCTTCTACATGGTTTTACATAAATAATGAGCGTTTAAATATGTAAAAAATTATATATTTATATTCGTATTAATTATGTTGAAAAGACGAACATAATGTATATAATTTTGCATATTAAAAAACGAATTAATATGTGTTTTGTACATGTTCCATGTACATCGGTATTATATTTTAAATATAAATAGCATTACGATAGAGTATAATAGTTAAATGGTGTGAAATAAAAAAAAAAATTGTGAAATATTTTATAAATGTAACTAAAAATTATTTTTTCAAAATATATTCGCATTCAATATATATTATTTCCACCCTTTTCAACTTGGTATGTTACATCATTCCTTCTTGTCACGTCACATATGAAGTCATCAATCCAGTCATATTTATCAAAAGATTCTATTATATAGCTTTAGATTAGCCTTGCGCACATCTATGAGCAAGAATCGGAAATCCTCCCACAACCCACGAGTTTGGTAACAAGCCAAAACATGGATTTATTTCTACTGGGCGGAGATCCATATATGAATCATGTAGTTTGGTTATCATTCTAAGCAAATTACTCTTTTGATTATGATTTTTGTCAATATATGAATCCTCTGGAGTGTTTATTTTTAGAAGAGGCGATTATTAGGGCACTCCCATCGTTAACAATAATAACGCCGTTAGGCTCGGCGTTAACACCGTTGGAAGGCGTTAACCGTTGGAAGGGTATGCTGATAACGGCGTTATAGGGGAGGCGTTGCCCCCTTAACACCCGTTAAAGGGTAGAAAAAAAAAAAATTGAAAATGTTACAAAACTAGTCCCTGTAACGTTAAGTTTTTTTAAAAAATTACATAAAACCCCCTAACGGCTAGTTTTAAAAAAAAAAAAATTCAAAAACATTATTTTACCACTATAAATACCCAATTAAAACTATATTTTTTCACACTTCCTCTCACACTTTATATACTTCTCTCTCACTTTCATAATTCAAAAATCAAATTAGCTTCACAATGGATCCAAATCGGTGGTGATTTTCCTCTCTCGGTCGACACGTAAGACCTAGCGACTTCCAATTTATGGCGTCGTGTGCGAGTATCACCTTCGGTTGGAACAAGAAGAAGGTAGTGAATCTCAACATCCTACTCGTCCCCTGTGCCCGTATACATCGTGAGCGTGAACTTGCGGAGGGCGATCGCTCAACGATTAATTCGTATAAGGTTGTAAGTATTCAAACCGAAATTTTCGTAGAAGATTTCAGATGAGCCGAAACTATTCTGCAAATAGTTGAAGGTATTGAATCTTATACTTCGATAATATTCGGATCATTTTAATTACTTTAAGCAAACACCCGATGCTTGTGGTCGAATGAGTATAAGTGCTTTAATGAAGTGTCGTCTCGCATACGCCAATTGGCGTCGGCACCTCACCCGATGCATTTGATGAATACTTGCAAATGGGTGCGATGCGTCTACAATTATGTCTTGATAATTTTAACAAATGTATTATTGATTTGTTTATGCTTAGTATTTAAGAAACCAACATGGGTCGACATTCAAAAGTTTATCAACTACATGAAGAAAAACATGGTTTTAGAATGCTTGGTAGCATTGATTGCATCGCGGGAATGGAAAAATTGTCCAATTGGCTTGGCAAGGGCATTTTGCTAGGGTGATAAAAATACCCAACAATTATCTTGAAAGCTGTTTACTCAAGATTTATGGATCGGCATGCATTTTTGGGATGGCGGGGCAAATAACGATATTAATGTTTTAGATAACTCTCCTTTATTCGACGACCTTCTTGATAATGCCCCAAGAGCACCTTATATGGTCAGCGGAACTAGGTATGAGCAGGGGTATTATTTGGTTGATGGAATTTATCGCGATGGGCAACTTTTGTCAAATCCTTCACGGCAACAATCGATGAAAAACATCGTTCTTTAAAAGGAGACAAGAAAGTGCCCGAAAGGATATTGAGCGTGCTTTTGGTGTTCTTCAGGTCGTTGGGGTATACTACAACAACACCGCGTCGATATGAAATTGCTACGATACATAGAATCATGTATTGTTGCATTATTATGCATAACATGATTGTAAAAGATCGAAATTTGAATTATGTGACTATAACGAATCGTGGGTGGATCCGTCAAGAAATTTGAGGCAACGAAGATGGGTCGAAGATGTGATACTCACGGTCGTAAGGCAAAAAGAAATCTGCGACTAACAACGCATACCCAACTCCAACAGACCTTATGGAGCATGTTTGGCGAAATAATCTTGAGCGACGTACAACAACAAGAGAAGCGACGACGATGAATAAATATTTGTTATGTTTTTTTAACTGCAGTGTCTTTTTTTTTTTTTTTTTTCGTTGTATTTTTTTTTTTTATTTTTTTTTAAATCTCGATTGTAATATGTTTTAGTTTTAATGAAATGTTTGTTTTAGTTTAATAAATGAAGTGTTTGTTTTAGTTTAGGGTTGAAATTGAAAATATGAAATATTATTGGTGTTATGGTGTTATTGGGATGTTATGGATGAGAGTGTTTTTGAGGATGTTAATGTTAAATGTTAAAGGCGATGTGGCGTTGACGTGGACGGTGTTATTGGTGTTATGGTGTTATGGATGGGAGTGCTCTTATTAGTATAAGCAAAGTTAAAATCAACGGTACCCAATCTCGTCGTTTACGGGTATGGAAGAGATGAGATGTAGATAGTCTTACTCTAACGTGAAGGTAGAGATCTACTCGAACGGAGGCGGAGCCAGGTGGGGGTGGCGGGTGCTCGGCTTCCCCCAACCTACCAAACTTACCTTTGTAGTTGTAGTCGATTTTCCGGTATGCGTTCATGTTTTTCGATTTTCGGTGTCGTTTGTGATTTCCGTCGAACACTGAGCAGGAGGTTCTGATTCTGAGCTCGTTTTAATGGAGGTTACAGGTCGGGTTTTGTGTGGAGAAGAGGACCAAAACCCAATATATTTTATTTTAGTTTATTCAAGGCACCTTATCTTTATGCAAAGTTTAAAATTGATCCCTTCACTTGATAGTTTATACACTACTGGCTATAGTATTTACAATTTAGTAATTACAGTAGACTTCACAATAATAATGAGTAAGTACTGTATGGCCCCTTAACTTACTATCATGCAGTAAAAATTTGGCCACTTAATTTGGATTCCCGATCTGCATCCGACTCGAACCCTCGCCTATCTCTAAAAAAGAAAGGTTTTTCAAGTGATTCAAGCATGCTTATTTTTAAGCAAAGTTATATACATGCAAATGGTACTAGACCAGTAGACCCCTCAAAACTAGGCCCACCCAACTAATTTTTAGAGCCGCAATACTTGCAATATATACCAAGAAGCAAAATAAATCATATACAAACGAGCAAGTGACTCTTTTCACAACGAGATGTCAAAAGAGAATCCGAAGCCACTTTATCTGAAGCTTAATGTGTGCCTATCAAGAATACTCCACATCTGGAGTTTAGCTATAAATGTCGACTCGTCATCATGAACTTACACAGTTATACACGTACACATGATGACATGAAACTAACTTCTAACTTCTATCGCTTATTACTTGATGCCATGAATTAATGGAAAATAACTTAAATAGTGTAACATGACGTTGGATCATACGAAAATGAGATGCAAACTTTTGTGAGTTAAAACTTAAAATATGATGTCATTACATAGTAAGACTAATCATTATAAACTTAAAACTACTTACAGTTCAAACAAAACGGATATACATACATTCACATCATCTATGCTTTATAAGGTCAAAATGAAGGAGTCATATAGATACAAAGTTTGAATGCTAGCTATTTTGTCAAAGTACGAACTATGTGAATTCATACCCAATAAATATAGCAGCCATATATATACGTTTAACCACAACCAAGGACCACGTTACATGACTTGCAATAAACAAACAATATTTTGTGATCTTTGTATTGTTTTCTTATGCTAATTTTGTGGTCAAATTGGTGCAATGATAGTCATAGTACGTGGTCGCTCGATATTCTTATCTCTAAGAACTAAGATGGCAATATTTGACAAAAACTACAAACTAGGTGCTCACAGGATTTTCATATCCAAACAATCTATAAGGAAGTAAATAAACGTATCACACCAACACAATGTAAGTATGTAGTACAGAAAGAATGTTACAGATTTCGAAATGTCTTCAAAATATATTATTGAAATAATCGTATAGGATAACAATTGAATATTCAACATAATTCCAAATTTACAGAATATAGTTACAAACTTTATGATATCCCCTAAGTAGTTTAGCATTTTCCACTTGACTAAATATAATAAATCGATAACATGTATATCTCCAAAATGTCTTGCATGGGTTTTGCGGAGGTGCAGATATATATATAAAGAATCCATGGATGAGACTTGAGCTTGGCCGATTAATTCACCAAGACAAGTCTTTCCGGCCACCATTAACTAACTTTCCATTGGTGTTTAATAAAAAATTAATACAAGGTCAATGAGATACTACTTGCAAAAGGAATGTGAACCGTACCCAGTTGTCCAGCAAACTTGCGTCGACTTGTAGCGTTATATTTATACTCAGAAATAAGAACTCGTAATTTTAAAGGCCTCCAAATAGATATATAGTAATACGTAATATATACTATGTGCCTCAAAGTTTACTTCCTTAAAGCTATATGATTTTATGTTATAAATATTGGTTGAACTCTACTTTAAATGGAAAGTGGCCCAAGTTTCAAATTAAAAATGAAGCTGGATCGTTAAAACATGACTTTTATATATGAATTGTTGATTGTTGATTTGATATGTCTTTCATTGTCACGTTTAGGCTTGTCGCAGTGGAGCAAAAAACATCGGTTGGGCAACCAAAATACCCATCGTCGACCGATCTTGACATCGGTTGTCACCAATGTGGAGCTTGGGTTGGCACATCGGTTGTGCAAGGCAAAATGGCACATCGAGCGCATTTTCGACCGATGTTTACTTGCTTCTCCCTTGTTTTTTTTGTCAGTTTGCATTTAAAACAAAACAAAAACGACCGTTTGGTCTTAAACTAAAAAAAAAAAAAAATCCTTGGGTGGGTCGACCCAAGATCCGGGTGTAATGCGTCACGGAGGAGGAGAAGGAGGTCGCGACCTGGGACCAAATTTTAGTATCCTTTCAACATTTGTACAATACTTCCGTTAACTTATCTACGTCAACGTCTATATCCAAAATCGGGGCTAATCTCATTCTCGTGTATCTGCTTTTTGCAAGATACATAGGTTTACTGTACTGCTATGATTGTAAAGTTTGATCAAAAGACATTCGGAGTCAAAGTGTTCCCGTCAATCTAAACCTTTTGTGGAATAAAGCTAAAGCAAAATTCAAAGCTAGATCAACGGATTATTTACACATATCAATAGCATGTTAATGCAATTTCCATTTTATATACTATACTGATTAATAAAGCTTTATTTGTTATTTCATCCATTATAAATTAATAATCCATATTTGGTCATTGTCAATTGGGTCATTCTCTTCCTCAATGCACATCGATATCTTTTTCTTTCTTGTCTACATAAATAACCTTACACCTCATACAACATATCGCTCAACTATATCTCGCAAATGTTTCTAATCAGACTTGAATTCACCACTAACTAATAAGCACACTCACATGTCACTAGACAAAAATGTAGAACTTACATCGATATCGTCTTCTTCTTCTTCATTCATCAAAGTAGAAACCAAAAAGTGAACAAACATTTGGATAACTTAATAATGAAAAGGGTTTATACAAAGCATATACATAGGCAAGAAAACAAATTCATGCCATAATCTTAGATGAGCTAAATGGGCTGACAAACCAGGTCTTAATAACTAACATCCCCCGCCAAATTCACAATGCTGCAGCGATGAATATTGAGAGTTTGTCATACAGAAAGTGAAAACGCGGGCCATAGTGAGGCTTGGTAAATTAATATAGCTGTAATCTATAAAGCAAATGGAACAAACGGCAAAGAAATGGTGCCTAAGATGGTGACGAGTGAAATGACAATCAATCTCTATATGCTTGGTCCTTTCATGAAAAACCGTGTTGCACGCAATCTGAATAACACTACGATTATCACAATATAATGGAGTAGAACCAGTAATATGAACACCCATATACACAAGTTACCAATCTAACCAAACAATCTCACTAGTAGTCACAGCCATGGCACGATACTCAACTTCATTAAAGATCTTGAAAGAATATCTTGTTTCTTACTCTTCCACGAGATAAGCGAATCTCCAAGAAAAACACAAAACACAGCTGTATAAGTGTGAGTAACAGAATCACCAGCTCAATCGGCATCACAATAAACACGCAATTTTAAAGAAGATGTAGAAGGAAATTAGAGTGTCTGAAACTAAGTACCTTGAAGATAACGAAGAATATGTAGAACATCAGCCCAATGAATGCTAGTGGGAGAAGCAACACAATAACTAACAATGTGGACAACATAAACAATATCTAGATGAGTCACTATAAGATAAACCTAACTCCCAACAATAATGCAATATAAACTAGGATCTGTAACACCCTAAATTTCATATATGTATCAAAATAATATTTTATTGATTTTGGAATAATTAGAAAAGTCTTTCCATTAAGTTTTATTATAAACAAGGACTTGTCATGCAAATATTTAATGAAAAAGGATTAACGGTGCAAAAGACTCAACGATAGGGACTAACGATGCAAAGTTAACTTTTATGGCAGAATTAGCAACATGCCATTATGCCTTATTAATCGCTAAAAGCTTATTATTCTTCTCATACTTACACGTGTATGTGTTGGTTGTCATGGAGGGAAATAGCTAAATTTCTTAAGGATGAAGTAATCATGTTAGCGATGATCTTGGAAGGACTTTTGGAGTTTTCATGTTGATCAAAAGGTGTTATAAGCTTCTTTAATCCTTTCCCCCATCAAAGGTAAATCTTGAATTCAAGTTTCTGTTTCTTGGTTATGGTAGACATTGAGGGTTTTTTGTTATAAATGTGTTAAGGATAGTTTGAGCCGTATTCCTCATGGAATGAATATGTTGATGATTATGTGATTTATGAATTATGGTTAGTTGTGTTTTCTGATTTTGTATAGTATTTGTTTAAAAAGTAGAAGCTAGTTCATGGTTTAAAAAGAAGATGTTGCTTATTTTATATTTTAAAAGGATGTTTGGCAAAAGGCCATATTAGCAAATATAGACATGTTATGTTATAAACAAAAGTGTGGTCATTATTCGTAGATTAGATTGTAATTAGTTTATAAACTTACATGTAATAGTTTAGACCACAAGGCCCGACCCATGAAGCCCATGGCCGACCTCCTTAACATTTTCTTACTATATAGACACCTTCTTCTCATATGGAGAGGGTGTGGTTCTTAGGGTTTTTCATTTGATTATTCAAGGTTTTATATTTATCTCTCAATAATTCACTCTCTTTCTCTACTTTCTCTTTCTAGAAACTAAGTGAAATAATGATAGATTAGGAACCAACAAGTGGTATCAAGAGCCTAAAGATGGTTTAGGATGTGTTTTGTTTAGTTTTTATATGTTTTGTTCCACTCGTAATCCTCCGAGTTTCTTCTTTCATTTCTTTGTTTCTTGCACTTTTATCACAAAACGGCTTGTACTTTGTGGTAGTTGTAGCATTAGGAAGCCTAGATCTATAAGAAAAAACACAATTTTTCTTAAAAAAATCACATATTTTGTTCATTTTTTCCTTGTAAAAGCTAAAAGAAAACTAATTTATTTCACGTTAAAAACATTAAAGTTTAGATTTTTATAGTAGATCTAGTGATTTTAAGTTAGTTGTGGCAAAAGAAACTGATCAAAAATGATTTGTGAAGTGTTTTTAATCGATTGGAAAAGTTTTGACAATTCTGCGATTCTCCGAGTTTGAAAACCCTTAATTTATGAGTTTGTTCTTCGATTTTGTAAAACCCTTAATTTTCGAGTTTGTCTCCGAGTTAACTTCCCCGGTTTTGGTTCCAAACATTATTAGGAATAGACTTCCGAGTTTGGAACACATTTGACCTCTCTGAGTTTCATACACTCTGATTTTCAATCCTAGTTTTGATTCTCCGATTTTTCTCTCCGAATCTTACAGACTCCGACTTTGACTCCGAATATGGGATACTCCGAGTTTGACTCCGAATCATGGACACCCCTAATAAGAAATTCTCTGAATCAAGGATCCTCCGAGTTTTCAGATTAAACTTCTGAATTTCCGATAACACTTTCACTTTACAACAACAACAAGACTCCTTTAACGTCTACAAGATCCATGTATCATTAACATACATCTGTCAAAATGTCTCAAAACATTTAGCAACACTCTTCATCCCAATCATACTCAACACATCTCAACTGGTCAATAATCAATCATTGATGCTGGATCTGAAACTCGTCCTCCTATGCTTGAAAATGGTAATTACGTACAATGGGCAAGCAGATTCATGAGGTACATTGAGTGCAAACGTGGAGAATGTAAGTGGATGCATAAGGTTATGTAACATGGACCTCTTAAGCTGCATGAAGCGTGTGTTATTATTCCCGGTGATCGAAATCAAGTTCCATGACGACTAAAGGGTATTCGGGATCAAAATGTGGATGACTTATCTTCGGATGACAGAAACTATTATGAGGTAGATGGGTTAGCAACGCAACAAATTCTCATGGGTATACCTAACACAATATACATAAGTGTCGATGCCTGCAAAGATGATTTGGGAATGAGTTCGACGTCTCATGGAGGATACTGAACTAAGTCAGACTGAGTTAGAGATTAAGCTAGTAGATATCTATGATAAATTCAAGTCAATGCTTAGGGAATCTCTTGAGTCGTACTATCAACGTTTTACACAGATCCTGAATGATTTGGAAAGAAATGAGATCCTACCCAAGAATGTTGGAATCAATACCAAGTTTCTAAATTCTATTCAGCCGGAATGGCAACGTCATACCACACTTGTCAGACAAACACATAAGCTACAAAATGTAACATATGATCACTTGTTTGACTACATGAAGCAAAACCAAAATGAGGTTACTGCGGTTCAGAGAGTAGCAGGGATACGTGATCCACTTGCACTAGTAGCTAACACTCACTATCCATCACAGCAACAACATCCTGGTTATGATCCATACTTCACTCATCATCAACCTTATTATCCACAACAGTCCTATGATTATAATCCTCCATCAAAAAACACTTATGAATCTCAAGCGTTATCAAGCAACCTTGTAACTCTTACCAATGATCCACAGTATTATGATGTGCAACCGTATACTACTTATGTTGCTACCGAAGATCCATTCGTGATTGCCAACCAAGAATTAGCTTCACTTGCTAAGGAATTCTCACAAAACTATTCCACACCTACCAACAACAGACTCAGAACATCATCAAATGTCTGAAATCAAGCAAGAGTGCAAGGTGGAAGATTGATGTACAAGGAAGAAATGCAAAGAATGCTCAGAAGTGTAACACCCCCAAAATCAGTATAGTAGCGGAAAGCAACTGAAGGTGCAACTTCAAAGCATTTGAGGTTTTTCCTGCTATTTATAGCAGCTTTATAAATTTAGTAACTTTTCATATTTAGTAACTTTCCATAATTAGTAACTTTCCAAATTTAGTAACTTTTGTAAATCCATGTGATAATTCACAATGAATCAACTTAGGGTTCACAAATGATATTAGGTTAAAATACGTCTAAAAGTATACGTACTAATGTTTCAAAAGTGATTAAAGCCAAAACAAATTATTAGGGGTTAAGTTAAACCAAAACTTTGATTTAAGTTGTATATCAGATTTTATCACGTTCAGGTCTAGTTTCTTACGAATTTAATGGCCTATCAAAAGAGCTCAAATAATTATGAGAAAATTCCCAAGTGATCCCATGTTAGTTAGGTAATTTAAAAAAAAATCAGATTTTATTTCGAAGAATAAGCATGGTTTAAAAATCCATCTTCCTAGACCTGTCCCGAAAGTGAACAAGAGGTATACTCAAAAAGTTTACGTTTATTAGACCCACTTTAACACTTCAGAAAAATCCCCAAATATTCCATAAAGTCAAAAATATCTTAAATATCAATCCTCTAAAAGGAGAGCCCTCAACTCCCTTTGGTTTGAAAATGAAAAATCAAAAACGACAACTGATATTAAGTTCTCAAAACTCAGGTTTTGACACATGATTCCATAAAATTCCAAAACACGACCAACACAACTCCAAATTCACCCAAACCAATTGGAAAACTTAAATAGGACCTTAAACTAAGTTTTCATGTAAAAATATAGAATTAAACCCTTATGTATCTTGAGCTATGACCTTTACATATTCATCTTATAAGTTGTCCGGTTCGAAACTTCGTTTAAGACAATGATATAACATGTTTTACTTATACAAACGCATTGCGAGACCTTTATAATTCAAAAGACATGTTTTAATTATCATGCTAACATCAGGTTAGACCCTTAATTCGACTCACAAAATGTTAGGTCACCATATATGTAACACAAGCATCAATATGTAGAAATAGAGAAGAGAAGAAGATCGGTTGAACAATAATCAAACACACACACACACGTATGAATAGACCGGTTATGCGTAGAGAGTGAATGAGAGAATAAATTGAACAACCAACCCTCAAGTGAGGGTTATTACAATGTATTTATAGGAGAGGGAGCTAGGGCAACACTCCTAGTCCCTTCCTTTCCTTATTGGACTTGGGCCTAGGCTTATCGGCCTTTTACATAAGCCTAAGCTTAATAACAAACATAAAAGCCATATTAAGCCACTATTACATATGAATCACTAACACTTGAATAAGTTTTAGGAGTGATTCCAACAATCTCCCTAAGTGTTAGTGATGAATGAATGAGTGATAAGCGTTGTAGGTGTGATGTAATAGTAGCTTTGACGTCTTCGACATTCTTCTTTCTTGTGAGAAGTGTCTTGATTTGAACAATCTCCCAAGTAGAGAAATTGTTTCTTTTGAAGTATTCTTCTTTGACGTCTTCATTTTCTTTGTTCTTTGAAGGTGATAGTATGTTGTAATCTGCATCGTCGTCGAACCACGCCCCGATGTCTCCACGTCTTTCTCCAACATGCTCACACGCTCTTTAACGTTGGATTACTATTGATGAAGTTCTTTAAGTCTTTAAACTCAGTAGATTCTTTGTTGACGAAGAATCATTACGACTTTGTGTTGCCTTTGATTATGAGAGAACTTTCATAAGTGATGTTGTTGGTATGAGCATGTGGAGAATCTGCGATCGATCCGCTCCGAGCTTCCATAAGAAGTAAACATAGGAAAGGTTAGTAATAAGCGGTTAGGCACTTACAAGTTTGAACTTGAGTGTTAACAACATAGTGTGAAAACAAAACTCTAATTCTCACTAAGGCCGTTCTGAACCGGAGTCCCACAAGTGAGATAACGCGATGTGCAAGTACACCTACGGTTCGGATGAGTCATTGAGGTACAACGAAGCATCACCTCACGATGAGACCGTTTGAGACCACTAAGCGTAATCCATGTGGAGTTACCGAAGCAACTTCTTTGTCGAGGCGTTTGATGTTGACCACGGCGGGTTTCCATTCAATCATTGAGGATCACATATGTGAACCTCTCATAAATGTTCTCGACGATTTCTAAGATCCGTGAAGGACTCGATAACGTCATTGTTGTTCTTATTGTTGAGCGACAAGTGATGAAATGTCAAGTGTACCTAAGAGATCTTTTGATAAATCTCGTGGCTCTAGACTCAATAGTGCGTTTTGGTTTTCTGAGCGGAGACTAGGGAGAGGTCTCCTTCTTCAATATCGGCAATCTCTAAGAGAAAGGCGATAGTTTACGTAGGGTTCCATGTAAGAATGAAACAAGCTTACATTGAGAGAAACTTGAGTGGCTAAGAAGGTTTAGTGCATGCGTCATTTGGGTCCATGACGACTTTTAATCTTCAATACCGGTGTCACTAAGTGACAACCAAGTAGCATATGAATTGAACCCGTGTTATGCGCCCTAAGTTGAATAATACGGAGGGCTATTTCTTTTCACCACTTTCTTTGCTTTTCTTTTAATTCTTCAACTCCTTCTTTCTCCGATTCTCATTTCTCCTTTTATAATCATACCTAAGGACTTCTAATACTAACTATTGGTAGTGTCCTTGGGTGATCCTCCTACTCAGCGGATCATGGGACGGTTATTCCTAACCTTAATCACCTTATAACTCCATTGCCATAAAACCATTTTTCATGAAAATCTCTCAAGTGTTTGTGAATGAAAACATGTTTGAACACTTCAAGAGTTTTAGATTTTCGAAATACTCCCCTCGACATGTGCTTAAGAGTTTTGGCAATCTGCGACAGTGAGAGAAGAGCCTTGACTTTGAATTGATCGACTCAAGATAGACAATTCCTTGCGAGACACTATTACGTTGCATAGTTAAAGAGATACATTGTCGACTTTTAGGTGACAACTAGCTCTAATAATTACCTTGAAGATGTGGACAACCACGAGAGGTTGTCAAACCCGTCATAGTTCATGTCTATCAAGAGCTTCTCGAATAGGTACAATTTACTTGGATAAGTCTTGGAAGACAAATCTTTTCAATGTAAGACCGTTTCGAGATCCCGTCAATTCATGGGTTGAAGTCTTTTCTCACGAGGATTCAATAGCCGTTTCACAATATATTTCTTATCACATAATTTTCTCCCCACAAAAATGGCATATAAATGTTATTTTGAAGAAATGTTGATAATAAATATGACCATTTTGAGTTTTGTGGGAAGATTACACAAAGAACAATTTGTGAACAAAGTTTTATAAGTCAGTACTCCCCTCAACAAGTAATACTAACTTTTGAGGTTTTGAAAACGTAGGGAAGTGCTTGTTCTTTTGAGCAAAACCTTGAAAAGTGAAAGGTTTGATAGGTTTTACTCAAAAGTAAGAAGCTTTCGCTCCTTTTGTAAGGATTGTGGCAATCAAGCGCACTACAAGGTCCTTTCATTACAAGAACGGGTTGTACATCGTTATGTGTGCACAAGCCATTGTCAATAGAAAAAACACACATCAAAATATTATGAAATAGAAGCGGTTTAAGGGTACCGTGAATTTCGGTGTAGGTCGGCAAGAACTCTAGGAATGCGAATCGGGCGTTGATATCTGAGAGATTAATCGTTGACGACCACCTCTGAAGCTTTCCAATGTTACGAGCGGTCCCTTCAAACAACCTTTCATCAATCATCTTGATGATTCTATTTACATCCGTCTTTCACGAGAATTCCATCTCTTTTGTGACCCAATGCCTTATTGAATCGCCTTTAACCGATATGCTAGCCCATCCCTGACATGCTTCAAAGTTGAATCTCTAAATTTATGAAGCTCTATACACGCCATCAAGCAATTGCGGTGTAGTTCACTGCGGTAGACTACTCCAAAGGGTTTGCTAATGAGAGTGAATTAAAGAAGATGGTTGATATCAGGAAGTTCTAGCTTAGGTCTGGTGAAGTTGACATGTGTCTGATACGACTCAACAACAAGTTGCAAGTCTTCTACACGTTCCTGGATCACTATGCTTCTAATGAAGATGAGCAAGGACTTGATGTATTCACGTTGAATTTCAGTCGAGAATTGTCTCATTCTTCCCTGTACTTTGGCAAGATACAGATCTTCAATATCATTGAGAGACAAGTTCTGAAAGTCCGCTTCACAGAATTCATAGTCCTCTTCGTCTTGTCTCTTGACCACGATTATTGTAGGATCGAATATTTATTGTGTTGATGATTCGGGTGGTCTTGGATGATCAAAATACATGTTTGCCATTAGAGAGAGAAGTAGAGAGTTGGGTGTTTTCTTGCTAGAGACTTGGTTCTCAAAAGTATGGAATATTAGATTGAAAAGCACCACCACTTCCATAGATGGAAGGGGTATTTATACTTACAGACACAACGACCTCCTATCGGCCTGTGGATCAGGGATACAGTGGGTACAAACCCGTCCTTCCTCCACGGTGAAACACTACGCTAAACTAAACTAATAACTAACTAATAAACTGATAAATAACGTAAACAACGACAAATCTACGAGCTAACATATGCTAGACCATTATTGGGGTGACCGACTCTTTAACATGGAATTTCCAATTCCTAACAATCTCCCCCTAAGGGAGGTCACCCCATGAAATACATTTTGCTTCCTAGCATTCTATCTTTGACTTCGTTCTTGAGCTCGTAGACTTGAATTCTTCATTACCGCAATCTTTTTGCTTTAGTAGCGAATCTTCAAAGTCCGTATTGATTTGTACTTTCAGTGGAGGCCTTTAACTGATCCACATCTTTGATGATCTTTGAGCTTTCTTTGAGATCATCAGCCACAACAAATCTCTGGATCACCCTTTATTGTGTTGCCATCATGTGATGTTGTGACTTTCGGACCGACATGCTCACACTTTTGAATCATGACATCTTTCCATCGAGTAGCGAAGCCTTCTTGGTTCATGATATTTGCGGCAGCAGAAGCGAAGCATAGTATGAAATATCGAGCCGTGTTATGTAGATATGCACCGTCATGGTTTCTTCAATTAAGTGTGGATACTTTGTGAGCATGCGGCCTTGGATTGACTCCTCAATTCGATCACCGCAATCGTCGGGTGTACCTACAAACAACGATTAGCAATAAAGCGCACGAAAGTGTCTTTGATCACTTTCGTTGAATTGAGGTACACGCCCACGGTTCCTCGTTGATCAAGACAAGCACCTTGCCTGTGATCGGTAGGATTCCTAAGAATCTCCTTGACGAGGTTTCGCAATTATTCTAGTTGTTCTCAAACCGAACGTCTCAAAGAAGACAACACGGAGTGAGTGAACCAACAAATTGAGATTCACCGATTGATGAAAATGATTTGAAAACAATCGCGTATTGCTTGAAGAAAGAGTTTTGCAATACGACGAAGGTTTTATGAGAAAGATCAATTTTCAAACAAAATACTTTTGTATTAGAGAATGAGTACACATTCGACGTGCTAGCGAAAGAAGAGATTCGCACATCGAACGGTTTTCTAAAAGTATTTTTCAATCGAGATACTTTTGAATTTGAAAACATAAGTACACATTCGACGTGCTAGAGAAAACAAGGTTTGCACATCGAACGGTTTTTCCAAAAGTATTCGTCAATTCCATTCTCGGACCAAGGTTGATTCACGAGTGAATCGCCCCATCGTTCTATCCGCTTGTCACAAGTTTGATCTTTTGAAAAGATCTCACATGTCACCCACCAAGAGCTTGTTTGATGTTGGCTCTGAAGGATTTCCATCTTCATTGTGAATATTTTTACATATCACTCGGATGTTACGGCAATACCACAAGGATAATCGTGGGACTCTCAATATATACTTACTTTCCACATTGTGTGAAACAACAAGTCTTCAATAATTTAGTGTCCTAATGAGATATTGTGGATGATCTCTTGGCTCTAGACTCAATAGTGCATATTTGGTTCTGTCTTGGAGACTAGGGAGGGTCTCCTTCTTCAATATCAACAATCTCTAAGAGAAAGTCGATAGATTATGTCGGTTCCCGTGAGAATGAAACAAGCCCTTTAAGAGGAACTTGAGTGGCTTGGGAAGTTTAGTGCGATCGTCACTAGGTCCATGACATCTTGTCTTCAATACCGGTGTTACCTTAGTAACAACCAAGAGCATATGTATTGAACCCGGTTTACGCCCTAAGGTTGAATTGATGGAGGGCTATTTCTTTTCACCCTTTTCACATTCATTTCTTTTTCATTCTTCAACCCCTTCGATGCTTACCGAGACTTCATAACTAGAACCTTGTTGGGTTTATTCGATTACTAGCTCTGTCTCGATCCGCACTCTTCCCATATTCTCATTTTCTCCTTTTTCAATATTCCTAAGGACTCTACACTATCTAGTGGATTGTCCTTGGTGAGATCCCTCCGGTTACGGCGGATCGTGGGAACAAATACCTAACCTAACCATCCTTATAACACCATGCATAAAGTAAATTGGTCGGTCTTTTGGTATTGTTCTTTCCTTCATGAAACCAATTGAAAATCATTTGGAAAAACAATCAAGGTACTTGTGATACGAGATCAAAGCATTTTGTACCTTAATAGTTTTGATCATTTAGAAAACCTCCCCTCAACATGTGCATATGATTTGAAATTGTTTGGCACATGGAGGCAAGAGGACTTTGAAATAATTTCTTTGAAATAATTTCATGATCACAATTTCCATAGAAAAGCCATTTGATTTTCTTTGGTAAAATTCTCCCTTCAATATGTGCATAGGATATTTGAAATCATTTTATCACATAGAGGCAAGAGTTCTTTTGAAGCACAACCATGATCACACAAGCCATTAAGAAACCATTTAAAACTCAATCAAGGTACTTTATGTTAAATCATTTAAGCATTTGCACTCGATAGTTTCTTTAGTTTAAAATGCTGCTCCCTCAATATGTGCTTCAAGATTCAAAGCGTTTAGCACATATGAGAGAGAGCAATGCACAATTAAATCAAAGCGATCAACTTTATCAAATTTCATTATTAAATCACAAATTCTCCCCGATCAAAATATCAAACCCTTTGAGATTTTAGATCCCAAGTGATTTAATTAGGTTTAGAAAACATGGGAGAAAATGTGGCCTTGTTTAAATACTCATCCGGTTTTGGATAAATCCTCCTCCTCAACATGTGCATTATGTATATTGAAATCGTTTGGCACATGGAGGCGGAGTGCCTTTGAAGGACTAAAACCAACTCCATTTAAAAGCAGTTTGAGATTTAAATCACGATCTCTACCCCGATCAAAATATCAAACCATTTGAGATTTGTGATCCCAAAGATTTAAATCATTTAGAAAATTTTGGGAAAGACGTGGCAAGATTCAATTTTGAAAAATGAGATAAGGACCATATTAAGACATTAAAGATTGTTAGTGTCGGTATGATAGTTTTAAGAGATCTTTAAGTAAAACAAAACAATTTCACAATCAAACAAGAACGTAAAAATTTCATTTTGAAAGACCTTGATTCTAAAGAAAATCATACCATGACATAACATTAAATCTTTAGATCACCACTTATAACATACAAAGCGGAACTTTTGTGAAGAAATATTGTATGAAAATATTATATTTTAAATCACTCTCCCCTCAATCAATGGCGAAGTCAATAATTGAGTGACTTAGGTTTTGATAAAAAGAAGTCCGTGATTTTCAAAATTTAGTCCAATTTATTTTCAAAACAATATTTTCCATTTTCAAAACAATATTATTCAAAGTTTTAGAAAATGGTATCATTCACTACTTATCCCCGCACAAAGATACATTAGGTGGTTGAGAAGCTTCCGTTGTTCTTTGTAGGGCTTGGAAGAAAACCATCTGCCGATGCGGTGAGACTTCTTTACGTTGCATTTTGAATGCCAACTTAGGTCAAATTAAGCTCCGTTTCTTCAATCACTTAGAAGAAAACCATCTGCGATGCGGTGAGACCTCTTCGTTGCATTTATGCCAACTCTCCATTGAAGTCCAATTAAGCTCTGTTTCTTCATTTGTCAACCCAAGATATCGTTACCCTTTCCTTCGGCATCCAATCATGTTCAATTGTGGGATCCGGATCGGGAACATTCTTATAACCAATATACCGCATACGTTAGTGAACACACATCTGAGATATATGGTGGTCGACATCACCCAACGATGTCGACTAATAAAAGTCTATGCAACATATCAATCGGATCATTTAAATGTATGGGAAAATGTGTTCATCAAACTCTAATTATCTAATCCTAGCAATCATATCCTTGACACCTAGTCCTTCAACATAGGTTAACATCATTTTAATTAAGCATATTAGGATAATTAAGAAAGCTCGTTAGAAGATATAGATTTGAAAACATTTTCCCCTCAACCAATAACTCATTTTATAAAAGATTTTAAAAGTGTTTGAAGTCATTGATTGAGTTTCCAAATTTTATAAAAACTCGAATCGATTGATTTTAAGCAACTCATTTTCCACCATTTTGAAAACACAACAAATATTTTTCTCAAGAATTTTAGACGGAAAAACATTTGTGTAGGAACAATGATCTTTTTGACGATATGCTTTCCTTGTTTTGTTTTAGGATAAGTGCACGAAATATTTTGAAAATAGATTTAGCGCAACACTTTCCTTCCTTTAAAGAACGGGTTGCTATCTGAAATAATAGCAAGCCATGGTTTAAGCACGGTTCTGATCAAGTAAATCGTAAGCCATTATTTGAAGCTTGGGTTACGCAAAATAAGCCCATAGTTTGAGACATGTTTAGAAAAATATTTACACCTCTGCTCGAACTTCATCTAAAGTCCCGTGCCATTATTGAATGACATTTCTAAGACCGTAGATGTTATCGATACGAAGACATGTCTTAGAAAAACAATATTTTTGTCTTTTTCAAATTTTCGATTTTTATGGCTTTTTGTTGGTTTTATAATTTTCTATTTTGATTTTGTTGGTTTTATATTTTTGTATTTTGTTTTTTGGTTTTAATTTTGCTATTTACACAAGATAGAATAGATGATATAATTTAAGAGGATGATGATACGAGTACCAAGATAAGGATATCGAGCGACCTCGTCGTAGAAGATAGAATCATCATCTCTTTAGCATTCACCACCAAAGCTTCCAAGGCTCTTGAATCGAAGATAGAACACGAGCCACTGAGAAAGTGAGACTTTGGCGACTTCCCCAAACCGAAAATCCATTAGATGAGCAGATTCAAGCTCTATTTCAAGCTTTCTTTAGCCGTGTGCACAAAGAATCACACCATTATCATAAATCAAGTGCTCCTTTTAAGAATAATAACCGTGAATCTCCATTCGAGGATATATCATCAATATAGAACAACAACGTATCATCCCACTTTTAAATACTCTTCTCAAATTTCATTCCACTAAAGTCCGTGCGATCCATTCCAAAAAGTGTCAAGAGAACACTTACCCCAGTAGTTGAATTGATGCGGTCGGTCTCTTTGTATAATGCTCAAGAACTCTCCCGAACCGAATGAAAACACCTTCCCATGTTCAAATTTTCTTCCCGGATGATCTTATACCATCAAGTAGCAGACGAAGTCCACATAGCCAAAGAATAACCCCCATGTTCACATTTTCTTCCCGATGAAAGTGTATGAAGCTCAAAATCCAAGTATACCCGAATACACAAGGAATGAATAACCGATAACATTGAAGAAGCGGGCGAATCATCGATTATCTCTGCGGTGACAATCTCTGCGGATGTCAACACGGAATAAGTGATTATATCTACGAATCACCGATTAAGCACTCAAGTAAAACAATGAGCATCCCCAATGTACACAATCTCTCCCCGATCATTGTGATACCATCGAAATCATCACACACTTGTGTACCTCTTTATCTTCGAAACTAACTCTTCCATCACTTCCCCACGTAGTTGGAATACTAACACTAAAAGCCTTGATGAGTAAAACCTTGAGTTTCTCTGCGGTCATGACATTTGTTTTCCGGGATATCTTCAATCACTTAGAAGAATTAAGTTCATCAAGTTTACTCACCATGAGTCAAACCTTGAGTTTCTCTGGTAATAACATTTGTCTTCCGGGATATCTTCAATTACTTAGAAGTATTAAGTTCATCAAGTTTACTCGCTTTGTGTTTAGATGTGTCTCCTTCCCCTTGTCGGTTTTGACACTTGGAATCAACAACTCATTGTAAGCCCAAATACTAGAAATTTTTGAGAAGAACACTTGAAGTCTTGTGAGAATCAACTTGCTAAAGAATATGAGCAAGTCTAATTGAGGATTAAATTCGACATTTCACTCTCCCCAATTAGTGCTCTCCCTAAACCGACAATCTGCTTGATAAATGCCATGAATTATGAAGAAGTCTTTAGATAATCAAATGCAACTCGTCTTTAGTCTTCTAACATGTAGCGAAAATGTAGAACCAATGTAGACTCGACCTTCTTCAAGATTGTCCGGTTGGGGAATAGATAGTTAACATCTTCAACTCACCAAAAACAAGAACATCACCAAAAGCATCCCAATCAACTTACATCTTGCAAATCCCTTAACTAAAATCTCTCCCAATCAAACAAGAACAAAAGATGTTCATCAAGGAAATCGACAATCGGGCCGAACGAACACACAAGATGGTAACACCAAGCAAACAATCACATCAAACAAGAACGAAGGTTGTTCGAATCATCATGTTGATGTGCGTGAAGCATTAACCGGAAGCACTTTGTCAATAAACTCATCAATCCGAGTGA
The DNA here is from genome assembly GCA_022545495.1 of Chrysanthemum lavandulifolium. NCBI lineage: Eukaryota > Viridiplantae > Streptophyta > Magnoliopsida > Asterales > Asteraceae > Chrysanthemum > Chrysanthemum lavandulifolium. The sequence goes on along the minus strand of CM040239.1, from coordinate 163,373,019 downwards.
AGATGTCAACCAACGGCTCTTAGAAGAAACTCCATGTAAAGATGACCCGATTAGAAGAAGCTCGGTTCTTACATGAGTTTAGAGCCGTATGACCATTTATATTCTCATATATCAATCAACCATGCAAAATTTCACACTTCTTCTCCCCTCAAGAATTGCATACGGAGATGCCATTCTTGATTAAACAAGTGAAAATCATCCAAATGTAGTCTATTCACACTTCTCCCCGCAAAATTAGCACATGATGTCGCCATCTTCATTATAATCGAGCAAGTGGAATGAGAAAACAATCAGTGGTAGCCCGGTTCACTTGATCATTAAAAGCGCATGGAAAAAGCATGAAGCATGTTGATGAGAATGGTCATAAAAAGATTTCTCTTCTTCAAAGATAAAGCGTAAGATTTTTCTTTTCTTTAGGAAGGCATGAAGCACATTCATACGTCATAATGTTGAAATACAAGGCTTTGTGAACTTCATAAGAAGATCTTTAGAAAGATAATCTTGAAGCACGAGGAGGCATGAACTGTTGTGTTCATACGTCATAATCTCTCTTTCATCATCTCTTGGCAACCATATAATCAACCCCATTATCATTCGGTGGGCTCTTTGTCGTGACGGTGATGGAGAAAACCCAATATAATGAATTTGACTCTGAAGTAAACTACCCCGAACTCGTGACTTAAACTTGCACATATGAAACAAAGAGCGGTGACGATTTCCATTAGCATCTCTAAGTACTCTCTATGTACTCTATACTCTTCAACCAACCAACCATCAAGTATAAGACGTACATTACCTCTTGAAAATCCACAATTGAATGTGACACTGAGCACTACAACGTAACTCCTTAAAGTGATAGTTATTTTGTGGTGGTATGAGCCCAATTCCCCTAAGTGGTAAAAGAAAAGGTAAAAGACACCCAACAATAACTAGATTTCCAAGTCTTCGTTTTTGATAATAAGCTCGAACAAGGATCATGAAGAATCTTCATCCAACCATCCCGAACCTTCGGATACTAAGTACACTCGCCGTGATATTTCACTTCAACCTCAAATAAATAATAGTGAATTAACTCCGTTGTCACATCTTGTTAAAAGCTCAACTCTAGCCTCCTTTGACGTTTTAAGTGAACTATGATAATGGTTTTCATCCCGACCATGGTTAAAAGCACATAACCCCGTAAAACCATGTAATAACCAAACTACCATGACGAATATCCAAACACACATCCAATTCATGAAATACACCCTTTTATCCCTTCTTCGAAGCAGAAACCGTATCACCAGCATCAAGTATGATCTAGAATTACACTTTCTCTTCTCCAAGATGGTTCCATCATTACGGAATTTTACAACTCTATGGTTTAAACCGAGAAATAGTATCTTTCGCCGGATTTTACAAAACCAAGAATAAACCGTAAGATAGATCCGGAAATGCACTTTACAATTACCAGGATGTTTCCATTGTCACGGGATTTTACAAGTCTATGATTTAAACCGAGAAATAGGTTCTTTCGCGGGATTTTACAAAATCAAGACAAAACCGTAAACAATGTCAGCTTGAATGTGTTATGACAACTTTGGTTTCTGTGAATATCTGTTTTAGGGGAATATGCAGCGGTTCATCAACGGTTCATTATCCATCATCATCAACCATCCAATCAACACCTTGGTACACACATCATTCACGCATTCTGTCGACTATTGTAGTGACCACATTGAGAAGTAAACCCGATATGCCAAACTTGATCATGAAGTGAAAATCCACGATTTGTTACTTAAACTTGTACTAATCCTTGTGAAGAAGAAATGGTGTACCCAATGTACAAAACTTCTTGACATATCCTCGATTCGTGAGACACGAAGGATAGTTACGATGTGGGTTAAGCGAGAAGAATCACAACCGTAACTAAATAGCCAAGTCTTAATCACACTCGTAAATGCCCAAACAAGTCATCTTCGCGAAGACGAAATAAGTAAATGCGCCCAAAAACCTCACATCAAGTCCAAGTAAGAAATAGCAAATATACACAACCCTTGATCATTTTGTTCAACCATCAATTCAAGCCGTGACATAATATTTTCCGTGAAACTGCATACACCAAAGTACCAGACATTATAACATAGCGAATCTCAGCATCATACCAAATCTCATCATCAAATTGCATCATCATCAAATCACTTCAACAAGTCCCATAACCAATCAAATCTCATATAAACCCAATTTCATAAAATCCAAAACTTGAGAAGCCCATCCTACCTGATCATGTGTACGGCTCATGTTTGGAAACATGTGAAAGTCTAGGCCCGATCCATATCCGTTTCATAAACTAACTCGATATAATAACAAATTATTAAACCCAGTCAATATAGTCACCCAATACCACTCAATATCGCACATAGAAGCCCATCAAATTTGAAGAATCATTTGAGATCAACTCAAACAATCAACAATAATTTCTGCAAAAATAACATCAAATATCAATGACATTTGATTTGTCGAAACCGTGTGATGTAATATTAGATGTCAATGCAACACAGCCCATATCAACATACACAATCTGATCCAATAAGGTCCAAAAATTACGTTCGGCCCATACAGAAACTTGATAAACACTCGGCCCATTAAAATACTCTATCTACCCGATCCATAGTAATCTGCTCCATACAAATCCCAACCCTAATATTCGGGTATAAAAATGCACTAATCTATCATAACCCTAATAATCCTCCACAAAGTATCCGCCCCCTCTCTCTGTAATATCTCATTCACCAAACAACAAAAAATAAACCGCCTCTTATACACCGTGACTTACTTAGTTAGATCTGAAAATAGGTAATCACATACTCATAATCAATTGATCTAACCTCTTCAACGCATCACTCACAACACAAAAACATCTCGCATCAAACCCTAACTTCATAACCATCGTCTCCATTTATCACCTCAATATCAGGTTGACCTTGCCACAGGGTTGGCACGAAAGTCCTTCTATCGCCACAGGGATGGTTTGATTAGGATGAGAACAATTTGTAGCAGCCATGAGTCACGGTAGGTTTAACTTTTGTTGAATTTTCGTTTTAATTTTTTCTTATCAGATTTGACAAACAACGAACAAGTGAAATAAAACTAGCATCCTTGCTATGTTTTTATTACTTTGATGATTCGGATATTCAGAGGGATAATATTCCAACAAGATCTATGAAGCATAAGTTCCTTGTGAATAGATAGAGTAATATCTATGTGTTGAAGAACCACTCACAAGAGGAACAAAGATGAGATCATACATGAGTCGTTGGTTATGATCTGTGATGTGTCTTATCTCATTTTTGTGTTTAGATGGAACGTTGAGTATATACAAAAAATGAGATACAACTGAGATAAAAATAAGTTTGGGTCGAGTCATGTTAGATTGTGAGGCTCTTTGGTTGAGACAAGGATAGGGTCTTGTATTCGATTGGTTTAGGATACATGGGACTGATGATGTTTGTTGAACAAACTGAGGTATGATATTGGTATTTGGTGAATGGTATAGTTTTGATGTCGAGTCCAGTTGTGGTATTCGGTTTATGTGGTCGTGGGTCTAGACAGGTTTCACAAGTCGCCACCAATTTTCAGTTAACAATTCGCTATGTCTTTAAGTGTCAAGTCGCTACTTGATAAATATCAAGTCGCTAGCATAACTGTTAAACAAGTCGCTATATGACCTGAGTTGACTCAAAAATCAACTCGCTATCTTATATAAAACCAACTCGCTAACCCAACTCGCTAGATCAAATTGCTAGGCCAAGTTACTTGTAAAGACTAAGTCGCTATAGTTATCTTGTGTCAAGTTGCTACAAGACGTTCATTGAATCTGGACTTTTAAGAGGACAAGTCGCTAGCTTGATATTCCGGCGAGTTTTCCGACCATTTTCCGACCACCTTCATGATAAACCCAGAAAAACATGACAAACATCACAAATGACCCATTTTGACAGTTAAGACTCTGATCAGATAAAACAATTATCTCGAAATAGACTTAAAAGGACTATTTCGACAAGAAGAAAACTGTTATCAGATATATTGATGAACCACATGGACCAAAAGACAGGATAAGAACCACACAAATACCAAACGGTATTAAACATGACGCAAACCAATTTTATTTCGACCAACAAAATACAAAACTGTTTGAAACATGATTTAAACCACAAACACAAATAACCAGGTACGAACCACACAAATCAATCACAACACAAAAACCTTGGCTCTTGATACCAATTGTAGGATCGAATATTTATTGTGTTGATGATTCGGGTGGTCTTGGATGATCAAAATACATGTTTGCCATTAGAGAGAAGTAGAGAGTTGGGTGTTTTCTTGCTAGAGACTTGGTTCTCAAAAGTATGGAATATTAGATTGAAAACCACCCTTCCATAGATGGAAGGGTATTTATACTACGAGACACAACGACCTCCCATCGGCTGTGGATCGTGGATACGAGGGTAAAGACCGTCCTTCCTCCACGGTGAAACACTACGCTAAACTAAACTAATAACTAACTAATAAACTGATAAATAACGTAAACAACGACAAATCTACGAGCTAACATATGCTAGACCATTATTGGGGTGACCGACTCTTTAACATGGAATTTCCAATTCCTAACAATTATCTTGAGAAATGTGTAGTCCCATTTAGACGAGAGAGTGACATGCTTAATAGCAACGATCCCTTGTGTACTATACACTTCATGTTGAGACCTTGAACTGGCGACACGTAGTAGATTCGTCGGTGTTCCGGCCAATGGTGAATCCCGTACATTACATCGATGTCATACTCTTCCACTGTTGTTGAACATGTGGGTAGCCTTTTCCTCGATGGCTATGCGGTTAGAGTATATGGTCACGGAACGGAAGTGTAAGTGATGTAGCGTATTTCTTTGACACATTGCTACCATGTAGAAGAAATTCCGGTCGTTGTTGAAGAAGTATCGAAATGGAATCGAGGTTGATCCGTGGACCAATGGTAGGTAGAGGTTTGGTCAATCTGTAGTATGGGCGTTGTCTTTTCGATGTAGTCGATGTTTGCTTGAGGTTGAGCCAATCAATGTTGTTAGACATGGCTCGTGCTATGTTTTCAAGGTGATATTCAACTCAATAGCACTTTACGAGCGTCTTTGAGTATTTGAAAAGCTTCATTATTGATTCGCTTCAACTCGATTTAGTCATCTTCTTCACTGAACTTTTCTTGCAATAACTTTGCATGCTCCAATGTACTACCTCCTACCATATCTTGGTCTTCAGTTAAAACGGGTGTAGCAGCAACAAGTGTTGAGAACCAATCATATTCGGTGTCGTCATCGTCAAGCCATGAGACGACATCAGCCCTGGGAGTCTACTTCTTTTTCTTTGGCTTTGATGAGGATGATGGTTTCTTTGTTGTTGAAGCGGGAGATGTGGGTTGTTGTTAGGGCTCGAGGACTTCCTCATCGTCACCACAGTGTACTCAAGTCATCGGGTTTTCGTAGTTGAGGTGGTAACTTCGTAGTCCCGAGGTTTTTCAAGAGAAGAGCGTGGAGGAGATCGTTGTTGTTTGAAGTCCTTTGGGGTGGAGGTTGCATGGAGGATGATTCACCGGTTTTCTTGAGCGTTTAGGCTCTTTATCTTTATCCTTATCTTCATCGCCTCTTGGGCGCTTGGGCCTCTCGACTTCTTCTCGCATCTTGATTTAAGTTGGTATTCGACAATGCTTCAAACAATTTACCTTCGTAAGAGGCAAATGTTGCGGATCGTTTAGACATTTGAGCTACGAGTGCGGAAACCAATTCAACATCGAGAATATTATGGGATCAACTGGATTGATGTTTACATGCATTGGTGTTGATCTTATAGTTTGTTGGCCAAATGCAATAGATTCGGATAGAGTTGTTTGGTAAACATCTCCTTTGTAACTCCGAGCGATGTCAATAAGGAACTTGTGAGTGTAACCTTTGATCATCTCGTTCATTTCCCCTTGAGGATCACGTGCCATGAACTTGGATGTACTCCTTGCATCTTTCATCTTGTCATTCGTCATGAAGGTCATCGGCACAGGTCGAGAAGAAAATTCATCTTTTGTAAAGCATGTCTTTCTTCCCACTGCTTTTCTGACTTTAACGATTCTTGTCTTCGCTTTAGAGATCAAGATGCCGTTGGCTTCTTCAACTTGATTTGGATGTGGATCTGGTTGATCTTTTGGATGGTGGTGGTGAAGAGTGAGAGGATGAATCGATGATGAAGAGTCATGAGGAGGTTCGTGGTCCTTAGGAGGTTCGAAGTTTTCTCCTTGGAGCGAGTTGGACCGTTGAGAAGATAATCATCGTAGTTTACTTCGTCATCTTTACCAGCTTTTAGCTTTGAATCCTAGCTTCTTCATCTGTTTTAGCTTGAGTCAGGCCTCTGCATCGACTTTGGCTTGAGCTGCGACTTCTTCATCGCCTTTATCTTTCTCGACTTCTGCCTCGGTTCCTCAATGTCATACTCAATAGAATCCTCCTGTTGCTTTTGTTGTTGCTTAAGAGTGGTGGCACCGTTCCTCTACGGGTTGATTAACCGCATCGAGAATTGGTGTAGATTGGACATCACCACTTGACCCTCAAGGCCACCCATTTGATCCTTTGCAAACTCTTTCGCAGCGTGTTGGAGTCTAATGAATTTGAACTTCCTCCCGTAATCGGTATCCGTAGGCTCTTCATCGAGCTTACTTCTTACGTGCTCAATCACCGGAGTCTTTCCTTTATCACCTTTGGGACTTGAAGGCTTTGTGGTACATTTGAGTGTCATCATTGACCTGTTTGCAGTAAGTTATCTCTTCTTCGATTCTGTTTCCTCGAGCTTTCATCCTTTAGCTTTTGTTGCGGTTCGATTTGGGATAGGGATGGCTTTCTTTGAAGGAACTGTCCTCTTACGCCCGGTTTCCTTTAGGAAACTTTCGACTCTCGTGGTTCAAAGACTTCCACACTTCCTCTTCCGGTTTTCCTAGTAGGTGTACCGAAGACTTGTCATCGAGAAAACCAACTTTGCCTTCATCAACCGCTACCGATACCTTTTGTATGAGTAAAGTCGTTTGATTTCATCGTAGAGAAGGTGATCCAAAGAAACAAAGACCTTGTTTCTTTGTTGTTGATTCCTTAAATCGATCGTTAGAGTAGGTTCATACAACATGTCGTGATTGTTGGGGTCATTGAGTCTCTTGGGGATATCGTGATTAAGTCCAAGTGCTCTTTGGATCAACAGCTTTGTATATCCGATATAAGGAATCTTTGAGCCAAGCTTTTGAGGAATGACATCATGTCGTCCCATATCGTAGCTTCAATTTCGATGTGCTTCATGTTGATCAAAGCCCAAAAGATCTGCGAGCCCATAAGCTTGGGATGCTCATAGCCACCGTCACGACCGGAAACAGATTTGGTGATGATTATGTAGAGAGTTCTCCAGGGTTGAAGAATATTCTTAAGATCCACGTATGAATGCTTAGTGATTACTCCCGTAGCTTCGTCATAACCAATGTTGATCATGAATTGTAGAACGATCTCTTGATTGTAATAGGTAGGCTCGATGTTGGGAATGAGGAGAACAATTCTTAAGTCTGCAGGTGTGATGGTGAGTTGTTTGTGGTTCGAGTCACCACACGACATTTTGTCCTTTGATCTTTTGCATTGTGTTCCGAATCGATGAATGTAGATCTCGAGCAATCGTGAGCGTAATTTGAAAGCATGTTCGATAAAGATGATTTTTCGAGAATATCCACAAAGAATCAAGCAAGAAGACTACGGCGGTGAGAGTTTCAAAGTCAACACGGTTGTTCTTTCCAATCTTCATCGGATAGCCATTAGGGAAGATATCAGCAATGGTGAGAACATTTGGTGCATCCACATTCTGCATATGAGCGTCCATGTCCAGATCTGAAATACATTTAGCCAAAAGAACCAACATATCGAAAGACATTATGTTAGTCAACAGATGGTTTTATTGTCTAATTATTGAATGTGATATGTTGATGATTGTTACGAGTCCAATGTCACTTGTTTGTCCAATAGTCCAATGACGTCGTGATAAGTTTCGTGAGTTAGTTAACTTTAAGTTTTAAAGTTCATGTTATCACTTATTATTCACAACATATTAAACGTTTAAGCTTATTAGTGACATTATTGGTTTCGTGACGTTATGATTTATTTATTTACAAGTTTGCACGCGTAACAATTCATGATTAAGGTTAAACAAGGCTTAGGCGTAGAATTGGCAAGCTTATGCGTGGGCGTGAGTGATATACGCGTAAAACGCAAGCTTATGCGTGGGTTCTTGACTTACGCAGAAGAAATATTACGCGTAGGAAAAGGGGACCTTATCGTGGAGCTTACGCGTGGCGCATATAAAACCTGCACGCGTAAGGCTTACTCGTAAAGAGTAGACCTTATGCGTGAGGTCCTTGTTCGCATATCCTTCACGGTGATACGCGTGGTCCCATTTGTAGAACCTTACGGCGTGCGCTTACGGCGTAAGATTACTCTTCGATAACCTTCACGCGTGGGTGATCCTTATGCGTAGATTGCTAATAACCTTGATTCTGAATTTTCACTTGTTACAAACCTGAAATAAGTTCATCATGGCATCAATATTAATGCACACATTCATTCTATAAAAGATTTAATCACAAATACTCATTCAAACAGTTATGCGAAAAACCCTTATGCGTAAAACTAAACCCTAAAGTTCATGAATTACGCCTAAGAAATTTAGCCATGGAAAATGCATCAAAGTTTTTCTGGTAGTTCTAAGAAGTCATGTGAGTGTTATGACCAAGTTTTAACATCAAATTCTCAGTGAATCAAAAGTACCCAATTGTCAAGAATGTTAAACCCTAATTTCTAATTATCAATTAATTAGTGTTTCTGGGTTGATTCTAACCATGGATATGATCAATTCATCTTGTAAACAACAACACATAACAATCTTTTTAACCAAAAAACGTTCTCATTTGAAAACACCCAATTTCACGCATAAACCCTAATTCCCAAAATCAATCAATTCGTGTATCTGGGTGTGTTTTAGTGATGAAAATGTAATCATTGATGTTAGGAAAACGTTTTGACACTATCATTTTAACCACAAACACACAAACTTGATTATGTGTTCATACGCATATGCGTAGAACACAAAATCAACTATATACGTAAATCTAACCGTTAGATTTGTTTAAGATTCAAAACCAATATTTGTAATCATGTTAGAAACATAAAACCACTTACATTTTGTTGATAAAAAACACGGATTAGACGAATGATTCTTAGGCGTAGGATATGTTTGGTGAAAATTAAATGTGAAGAGTTAATGAGGTTGGTGGGTAGTTTTGTTAAAATAAGTTTATGCTTTTGACAGTTTTAGCCCCTCCACATTTACTATTTACATCTAATGCCTTTAACTTTCAATTTAGTTACCAAACGAAGGATATCTTGAAAGAATTTTGACGACACTCCCCCTCGACTTAAAAAATTAATGAAAGTTTATAAATTTTAGTCTGAGGAGTGTCAGAAACCATAAATGTGACCACCATTATTAAAGAAAACTAACCGGGATAAGGTAACATGCAAGTACACTGTTATTTTGAAACCGTTAAATATTTATTTTCTCCCCCTCAACACTTGATCGGAAAAATACTGAATTTTGAAAGATTTGAGTGTTGACGGAAGAATTGTACTTGTCATGTTTGAAGAAATATAGATAGAAGAATATTTTTGTTGTTTTATCTGATTTTATATTTTTATATTTTGTTTTTTGAAAAATATTTACAAAAGAGGTTTTGGTGTTTGACTGGTTTTTAAGAATGTTTTAAGAGTTCATCCGCCTCCTCTTGAGTCAAACACCGCATACCAATCCGTGGGACCAACTCATTAAACCTAGCAGGAGCTAAGGCTTTGGTGAGAAGATCGCCAATTGGTATTCTCGCACCACAAAGTATAATTCAACGATACCACGCTCCACGTGGTCCTTGATGAAATGATATCAAGATCGATGTGCTTTGATTTCGAGTGTTGAACCGAGTTGCACGAGATCACGGTAACACTCGATTGTCGCGAGACATCGGGATTACTCAAATCACGTAACCATAGTCCTTGAGTTGTGCTCTCATCCAAATGACTTGAGCACAACACCATATGGCTACATATTCGCCTCGCTGAGGAGAGCGATGTACAATCCTCGCTTCGATTGCCATGACACCGCTTTATCACCAAGAAATTGTAATGCTCAAGTACTTTTTCATGAATCTAAGCATCCCGCGTGATCGTGTCTCTAAAATGCTATTAGTTCAAACCGTAATCCTTCTGGATACCGTGATCCC
>CM040239.1:163237410-163362557 GCA_022545495.1 Chrysanthemum lavandulifolium | reverse complement strand
AACTCGATGCCTCACTCCCTCGCTTCTTAAACTCGGATATTCGTGGCTTAAACCAACTAGGATGAGTATCCAATTAATGATCGATCAATCAAATATCCCATTGGAGTTTGTGAGAACGTTCTTGTAAGGGTGGGGAATTCAATTTTCCAATGATTTTGTAATTTTAGAGATGGAGGAAGATAATTCCGTCCCAATAATCCTTGGAAGACCCTTCTTGCACATTTCGTGCCATCATTGATGTTCATGATGGTAAACTCACTTACTGAGTAGGATCCGAGAGCTTGACCTTCGACATTAAGGATTCTATGAGACATTCTTCTTCCTGCGGTCGCCTGTATATTTAGTTGAAGAAGTTGATGAATTTGTTGACTACATAGATGGTCGCATTGACGAGTATCTACTAAACGAATTCATGAATAATGATAACAACGTAATATACGACGACCAAGAAATTGAGATGGTTGAGCCGTGTCCTTTATCCTCGTCAGATGAAATTGAACCTATTGAGCTTCAGAGGCCGGAAACAAGCTAAAACCATCGATCAAAGAGCCTCCTACCTTAGAACTGAAAGATCTCCGAGTCACTTGAATACGCCTTCCTTCGCGGGAGGACCAACTCCTGTCATCATAAGCTCTTCACTAACCACTATTCGTGAAAGAGAAGCTCTTAGAAGTTTTAAAAGAGTACAAAGGGGTGATTGCGTGGAGTGTTGCCGACATTAAGGGAATCGATTCTACATTCTCAGTACTACAAAATCCTCATGGAGGAAGATTACAAACCAACTGCTCAATCATAAAGGCGGGTTAACCCTAACATCAAAGAGGTAGTAAAAAGAGGTCATTAAGCTTCGGATGCAGGTCTCATCTACCCCATATCGATAGCCCATGGTCACCGGTCCAAGTGGTTCCAAAAAGGGAGGGATGACGGTTGTAAAAATGAGAAGGGTGAGTTGGTGCCGAAAGAACGGTTCTTGGGTGGCGGTATGTATTGACTACGAAAGTTGAATGATGCCACCGGAAAGATCATTTTCCTCGCCGCTTATTGACCAAATGCTTGAAAGGTTAGCGTGGCACGAATACCACTGCTTCCTTGATGGCTTTTCGTGATACTTCAAATTCCAATTGCTCCTGAGATCGTGATAAACTACATTTACATGTCCTTACGGAATGTTTGCTCACGTTAATGCCCTTCGGGTTATGTAACGCACCAGCAACCTTTCAACGATGTATGATGGCCATATTCCACGAGTTAATTGAGATGGCATGGAAGTCTTCATGGATGATTTCTCGGTGTTTGGAAATTCTTTCGACCTTTGTCTTCCAACCTTAGGAAGATGTTGAAGCGATGCGAGGAAACTAATTTGGTTTTAAATTGGGAAAATGTCATTTCATGGTAAAAGAAGGAATTGTCTTAGGGCATAAAGTCTCGGGAATGGAATTGAGGTCGATAGAGCAAAATCGAAGCAATTTCAAACTCCCTATCCTACTACCGTTAAAGCCATTCGCAGCTTTCTTGGTCATGCGTGTTTTTATCAAGGTTTATTAAAGATTTTTCAAAATTGCCCGCCAATGACATGACTTCTTGTTAAGGATGCCCTTTGATTTTCTCGGAGAATGGAAGGAAGCATTTAACCGACTAAAGAAAGATCTCACTCAAGCACCTATAATGGTCTCCCGATTGGTCTCACCATTCGAAATCATGTGTGACACTAGTGATTATGTTGTCGGCGCAGATGCTCGGCCAAAGGAAGGAAAAGCATTTTCAACCAATCTACTATGCTAGCAAAACCATGAATGTAGCACAAGAGAACTATACAACCACCGAGAAAGAACTTTTAGCCGTTGTTTTGCCTTCGACAAATTCAGTAATATCTCGTTCTTCTAAAAGCGCTGTCTTCACCGATCACTTAGCCTTACGCTATTTGTTTTCAAAACAAGATGCTAAACCTCGCTGATTAGGTGGATCCTATTACTTCAAGAATTCGACATTGAAATTCGAGATAATGGGTTGAAAATCTCGCGATCATCTATCACGCTGGAGAACCCCGATCTTGAGAAGTTAGATCACACCGATATTCGCGACTCTTTTCCCGAGGAACGGCTAATGGCGATTAAAGAAATTGAGCCATGGTATGCGGATTATGCTAACTACACGTCCAAAGAGGTTTTGCCAAATTACATGACCAAACAAGATAAAAGAAGTTCTTCACTACGCTAAAACATTACTCGGGATGAACCCTTCCTTTCCAGATATGTCCCGATCAAATCATTCGACGTTATGTGGCCGGTAGAGAGATTGATCGAGTTCGAAAGAATGTCATGCGGGACCATCCGAGGACATCACGGTGTGAATATCACGGCACGAAAGGTTTTCGACGCCGGATTCTATTGGCCACTGCTTTTTCGAGACGTTAAGAGATTAGTTCAAATGTGTGATGCATGCCAACGATCGTGAAATATTTCACGGCGAGATGAGTCACCTCGTAACTATATCCAAGTCTGCGAAATATTTGACGATGGGAATAGACTTCATGGGACCCTTTCCATCTTCCTGAGGAAATGAATACATTCTCGTAGCTATCGACTATGTATCCAAATGGGTAGAGGCTCAAGCCCTTAGAACTAATGATGCAAGGTAGTTATTCACTTTCTTAAAAAGCTCTTCGCACGATTTGGGATTCCCAAAGCATTAATCAATGATATAGGGACTCACTTTGCAATGCTCAAATGGAAAAGTGATGAGGAAGTATGCGTCCACATAGATTTTCAACGCATATCATCCTCGACAAATGGACAAGTAGAAAACACAAACAGGCATTAAAGCGGATACTTGAAAAACGGTCCACCAAAATAGGAAAGATTGGGCATTCAAACCTGGATGAGGCACTCGGGCATTTAGAATCGCTTACAAAACACCTATCGGGACAACCCTTTTCGCTGGTATACGGAAAGGCTTGCCACCTCCCTATCGAACTTGAAAGCAGAAGCATATTGGGCCCTTAAGGCCCGTAATATGGATTATTCAAAGTGGTCAAATCGGTTCTTACAACTTCAAGAATTGGATGAACCGAGGTCGAAGCATACTGAATCATCAATCACTTACAAAGAAAGGGCAAAAGATGGCATGATCAACTAATAAAGAATCCTAAAGAGTTTTGGAAGGGATAAGGTGCTCTTGTATAATTCAAGACTAAGATTATTCCCAGGAAAACTCAAATCCAGGTGGTATGGACCCTTTTCAGTAAAAAACAGATGAGCAATGGGGCGGTGGTGCTACTAGACCATGATGGAAGAGAATTCACCGTTAATGGGCAACGGGTGAAGCATTATCAATTGGATAATATTGAAATGGTGAACGATGAGGATATTGTTTTAGAAGAAGAGGGCGGTGGTGAGGAAACGTAGGAGCACGACTATGAGTCTAGCTACAAGACTCTTAAATAAAGAAAAGCGCTTCGTGGGAGGCAACCCATACTTAATTGTTTGCTTGTTAGTGTCATACATCTTTTATTAATTGTTTATCCTCATGTTTAAATTTGTAAAAATGCTTTAATTTGTTTTAACCGCCTTAATTCCATATAAAGGTATTTTACATAAAGGATAAGTGTAGGGAGGATTACACACGTTTTCAAAAGAAACGTAAACATGAGAATAACAATTAACTAAAAGATATTTATGTTTGTTTGTTCGAGTCAAATGCTTGTATCGAGTCATAATGGATGTTTTGCGAAATTTTCCAGATTCTAAAGATCTAAATTTTCCGTAATTTTTTCCGTAAAATCGACGACCGCTTTTTGTCGTGATAACGACGGCGCCGTGAAGGAGTAAAACATCGATTACTTTTTCTCGCTTTCGAGCTACTTATAAATTTTGGAATTTTCCGTGTCTTAATTTTCTTAGAAATTGTAAACATCCATTCCACAAGCATTATATCCTAGTTTAAATCGAGTCTTATATATACTATTACCGCCGATTTTACGAAGGTTTCGCTTGTTTTCTTCAAGTGTGCGGGTTTAGTTTGTCAAGAAGAAGTTACATAAGATTGGAAGGAGCTTTTCACGCAATAATTCTTCTTGAAAAGGATTTAACCACCACTTTACACGGATCTACCGAGCTAATCGGGGAGTATTAGTTTCTTCGTTTTAATTACCTTCTTTTATCATAACTTTGATACTTTCGGGGAACATTGGGGACAATGTTCGGTTTAAATGTAGGGAGGGAAAATAAAACGGAACTTTGAAACTATGCTTATCCTTGATTATTTGCTTTGTCCAATTGTGATTGTGTAATAAACCATGAGAAAATGTCGGTTAGGTTAATTTTGGCACCAAATTTCAAATTTTCATGACATATAGGAGTGGGCCATTAGTCTTAACAAAAGCGTCTCATGGATAGGAAGTTGCATGACTAGCACAAAACCCTTTACCACCCAAATTCCACCAAAATGCGAGGATCGCCCTTAGATTAGTAGGAATTAAAGAATTCATCTTTAATGCTTAGAGTGTGAACCGGTAGTATATTAGATTCTAGAACTTGTTTTGTGATACATCCCGAGATCGCAAGTGAGGCTACACTTGTGTAGTTAGGAATAACTAAATGATAAGAGGCATTAGGATAACCTTGTTTGATACCCGTAATATAATTACTTCTTCCATATCGGTTGAGTAATTCCCCACACCTTTGCGTTGTACTCATCTTTAGTACACGATACCCTAGTTAACCCTCGAGCCTATCCTTTTCGCGGTTCTCGTGATGTTTGGTTTTCCGAATATCAATGAAGAGCATTGTTTACACCCCACCCCAAATATACACCCAAATCGCTTTAGCCTACCTCTTATGCACTCACTTTAGTGCAAATGTTTGTTATCACCCTAAACCCTTAGTTCAATTATCTAGTTGCTTGCATAAGTTGCTAAGTCGAGTCATATCCTTTGTATACAGTTTTGGGACGATTGGGATTCGTGGGAAAAGTTAAAGTTTATGAAATGACGGGAAGGGAACGTTAAAATTCAAATTCCCTTTGTTTCATGTAATAATGTACCCCAAGTGTTTTGATCTTTTCAATTCGGTCAAATTAGTGTTAGAATAATAAAACTCAAGTGTAGGGATATGCCTATAAATCCCTAGTATTTTGATGTTATCGAGGATGGTAGAGTAAAAGTGTAAAAAAAAAAAAAAAAAAAAAAAAAAAAAAACGGCTACTATCCTACATCTATCTTTGAATTTATGTTTGTTTATTTGCTTATCTAGAGTTTAGAGTGTCGAGTCTTGGCTTAGCAACGCCATTCTTCGTATGCATTTAACATAGAGATTTTGACTTGCCACTACTAAATAGCCTATCCCACCAAACCCTTTGTTTCCCTACCGTAAGCCTAACATTACAACCCTTTAAAAGACCTCTTTGATAGTCTTTCCTAGGTGCTTACGCCAAAGCGATGGAGGTTTGATCTATTCTCAAGCCTATGGTAATCTATGTACTAGGACCGGTTAATGAGTGTTTATCTTCCATTTTCTATTTTGTTATATTTCATATATACACCGAGAGAGATGTGAGTATCCAAACACCCCATGTGAGGTGCTAGTATGTAATTTCGTGCTTGTTATGACTTTTATGGGCTTATATGTGTTGTGGACCGTTTTGAATTAATGCTTCATGACCCCAACTTATAAATTAATTGGTTAAAAGCACATTTGCTTGAGGACAAGCAAATAACAAGTGTAGGGATATTTGATAAGGTTTTAAAAGGTACCATTTGAGGGTCGTTTAGCCCTTATTTGATCACTTTTGTATCCGTTATTGCTTAATATCGCTCCTTTTCACTTTTAGGTCTCTTGAAGGCAAAATGTGGAATGGCACTTATTTGACGAAAAGGCGAATATATGAAGAAATGGCCAAAGTCAAAATCGAGACACTCACAAATGCTGAAAATAGAAGCGACGGCGTCAAAAGCTAATGCGACGCCGTCCGAGGATTTTTGTGACTGTTCGTAACCCAAAACTCGATTTTCAAGTGACGACGTCCGTTGTAAAAGAGTAGGCCGTCGCTACTCGGGCGCCCAGATGCAATCCAGACGACGCGAAAAGTCAAGAGGACGGCGTCACGGACATAAAAGCCGCCGCAAGGTTAACGTGGCCAAGACGAAACCCTAATGACGGCAAAACGACGGCGTCACGAAACATAAGGTGACGCCGTCACGATATGTAATCTTATATATAGAATCCGAATTTTTCAGTTTTAGGGAGAGTCTTTTGGAGTGAAAACCTAAAACCGAACCTAAGGTGTCTTGTATAGTATTTTAGGGTTTTAAACCCTATCTTACATCAAGATAAGTATTTACTTCATTAATTCAATTATGTCTTTGATTATTTGTGTGTATGCTTGCATGTTCTCCATGTCCGGCTAATTTATTTGTGTGTTTGCTTAGGAAGTATGAAACTTAATTATTGAATATTGATTGGTTGTTTCTTATCTTAGTTGATTAATGATCTAGTAATGCGATAGGTCATTCGTTGTGTACTTAATGCTTGATTCATCTTTGTGAACCTTAGAATATAATTACCTGAGTAGTTGTAAGCTAAACCATCCAAAGAGTGCCTTAGAGTAAGAGTTTATTATCCCTAGTGGGTTTTGTAGACGAGACCCTTTGGTAAGTTCAAAGAGTTAGGAGAAACGATACCCTACAACTTTAGACACACAACGCAACTAAGAATAGGGACGTGACAACTCAACCATCAATAGGAGATAATTAAGGAGTAGTACAACCTAAGTAAACACATCTTTAAACTATCATACGAGCACACATTAATTAGACATAGACTCCACAACCTTAGTTTAGATAATAAGATAATAATAGAGTAATCGGTGAAATACCAACCCCCCAATCCAATACCCGAGATTCGTACCTTTCCATTTCATAAAATATAAAAATACAAAAAATAATCTTCCTCAACCTTAACCTTAGCGTAGTAACTTCTTACTAGCATTCATATTCCCTAGAGAACGATATCAATACCGTGGCTTACCCTAATTACTACACTACAACGATTAGGTTCAACGCTGGGGTGTTATAAAACTTGCTCAAGAAAAGGAAGTTTCCTTGACCCCAACGACGCGTGTAGCGTTATCAATTCAATATCACCTTTTGCTTTCGGTTTCCTAGATCTTCTCGCTCGTTTGTCGGATAGCACAAGGCGCCAAACACGTGAAAGTAAGAGATATCGGGTTTTTGTTGTTCACTATTTCATATGGGGTTTTATTGAATCTAGGATGGATTAGGGATCGGTTCGAGTGAAACAAGCAAAGATGACAACAAAGATCAGCCCATAGAAATAACGGTGCACTAGAATAAATTAGCATTGTGCGAGCAACTTCCACAAGAGTTCTATTTCTTCTTTCAACTACCCCATTCTCACGTGGAGTTCTAACAACCGATGTCCGATGTGTAATTCCAACATCTTCAAAATAAGTTCTTAACTCCCGATTTGTGAATTGGTGCCGTTTCATTCTTACAACCCTTACCGGAGTTTGAAGAAGTACTTGAATACGCTTGAAAGGTGATGATGATGCCCGATGCTTCGTCTTTTGATCTCGAAACTTAACCCATGTATATCTCGAATAATCATCGGCGATAACAAGAATATACTTTTTCCCATTAATGCTTTCAACTCTCATTGGGCCACATAAGTCCATGTGCAACATATGCAACCTTGCTTCCGAACTAGGTACGGGTTTGGGTTTATATGATGCTCTTTTGCTTTTCCTTGTTCGCATGATGGACATAGGTGATCCTTGGTGTATTTGAACTTTGGAAGTCCATTGACGATGTTGTCTTTGGCAAGATTGTTGATGGTGTCAAAATTGAGATGGGATAACCGTCGTGCCACAACCGGATCGTGTTCCGTATGCTCGTGTCATAAGACATATTGGTGATGAAGAGGCCATTTGATTGATGTCGATAGCATACAAGTTTGTATCACGATTCTCGTTAAGAGATCGATTGCCATCCAAGTTTCTAACGAAGCAAGCATTTTTCCTAAAAGCAACCTCTAAATCGCATCACGTAGGCGCCTGATCGAAAACAAGTTGTGTCCCAACCCTTCGACATAGTAAACCCGAGTGATCAAATAATTTTCAAAAGGTAGATCTCCATAACCCATGATAGCTGCTACATGATCATTTCAAACGACGGTTCCCATGAATTGCCAAACGAAATTGATCGGCAGCTTGATTCGGTCATGTGCTTGGAGCAACCCGAGTCGACGATCCAAAGACAAATTTCGATAACCCGCGAAAAGAAAAAAATATTTTGGAAACCGTTGAGATTTTGGTTCCTTTGGGTTAGAGGTAAAATCTCGATCACACTCAAAGAGGTTTGCTATAGGAGTTCGGTTTATCACTCATTTTACCATTCGGAGTGTGAAAGTTCTACTGTGGGTTTCAAATATCATCCCTAAAGTAAACACTATGGTTCTTGTCAAGAGTGAAAAGCCTAAGTTTTGCAACTAGTCTTCCTACTTGTTTAGCGTAAGATCTTTTGGAACGTTCTTCTTAACAGCTTATCATTCACATTCTTAGAAACACAATCATCTTGAACATTAATTAAAGATTTCTTGCAAGTTAAACAAAGAGATTCAACACATTCATTAGACTTAGCAAGTTTCATAGGTTCAGTACATTCAGATGAAATGTCTTTCTTATTCAAAAGCGGTAAATTCCTAGGGTGTTCTTTTACTTTCTTCTCTTTATTCAAGCTACTACCTAGAGGTAGTCGAGACTCTATTGTTCCTTGTATTGCTCTTAGGCTTTAGTCTGCTACTCCTAGAGGTGCTTTCTAGTCTTGTAGAAGGTAAGGCACACGCATTAGGATTCACATTTTTATGAAGGGAGGTGGTTTCAGCTTTCCTAGTCTCTTTAGAGTGCTTTTCTAAACTTATGTCGTTTGTTCCATATGTTTTAGATGTGGAGGCGAGATTTATTAGTGGTACTCATCTTAAAAGGCCAAAGCTAAAACTTTTGGTTTCTCGATAACCGCTTTTCCTTTATCAACATTATGGTTAGGTAGGGCGGTGGGTGACTGGTTTTGATTAAACATTTTCTCATTGACTTTTGGAGGAGGCATAGAAATGACATTTTGGTTTGGAAAACGGTTTGGGAACATTTGCTTTCTCCGCAATCAATGGTTTTTAATCACGGTATCCACCGCCTTTCCTTTTGACTTTCCAATGAGCCCTCAAAAGATCATTTTTCGCTTTCATGTCATTGTAGGCACGCTTCATACGATGAGTTTGTCATATTTGCATTCCTCGCTTTTTGATCAAGTTGTTTAAAATATGACACATTTTCTTTTTCAAGTTTTTCAAGAGCTTTTTCATATTTTGAAACAATTTGAGGTCTCGACCTGAGTCTTTCATGATCTTCAATGTAATATGTTTGCAAAATGATGGACATAATATCGGAGTCGTAACATCTTCAAGAGAGAATCATTTAAATTTTCCAAAACTTTGATGAGTTCAACACTTTCATTAGCTTGCTTTACCGGTGATTTATGGTCCTTGACAAAGTCGCATTTCTTTCAAAAGGCTTGTTCAAAATGAATTACCCTTGCACCGATGGCATTCAAGTGAGGGCAATTGAGTTTCAAAATACTTTTTATTTTCATTATCAAAACTATTAAACCGGATGTTTGTTGTAATATTGGTTTTAGTTTTAACAAGATCTTGAAGATCCACAATTCTAGTTTTCACATTTTCTAAAATACTTCTCGCATCGCTTGTGTTAAAAGGATTGTTTGAAGACATTTGTTCAATGTTCGAAGAGAATTTGAGACAACAACCGGTTTTGAAACAAATTTTGAAATGAGTTTTGACTCTTTGTTTGAAACACTTGGTGTGATGGAGAACTTTGACTTTTCTTTTGATTAACAAAAGTAATTCCGTTAATTTTGTTCCATTTGTTATAATCAATAGGTTTGATTTCGGATTCTTTTGTTTCATTTTGATCTACTCTCCTCGGATAGTTCTAACGTTTCAAGAGAATCACGAACAATAATGGGTTCATGTAAAACATTTCCATTGTTTAACACATTCCGAGGTTTCGAGCTTTCTTGAGGAACGAAGAAGGGTCATTACCAAGTGCCATTCTATTATTAGTATGAAACGTGGATTTACTTGATTAGAAAGCATCTTGATTGTTTGAGCGAATGACCCGCTTTAAGAAGCAAATTTTCCAAAGTTTGGATTTTCTCATTGTTATCAAGAATTTCATCAAGAAGAGAATCTTGTCGTTTTGAAAATCAAGTAATCAACTACTTCTTCTCTTTTCAAGATTAGAAAACATTTCTTTTTGTTTAGAAAGTTGGTTATTTAAATCGAAATTTCCTTGTTTAAAGATTTAATTTTCAAGTTCAAATTCACATCAAGTGTGTTATACTTGATTTGCAAAAGTTGTTCTTTAGAAACCAAATTTCGACAACCAATTTCTAATTATGATTCTTTGTTTTTCGAAATTCAAAGGCTTTTATGCTCTCCTTGTAACTCTCAAGCTCACGGTCAATTTAGCATTCATGGCCTTAACTTTGCGATTGACCGCTCTAACTTTCTCAATTTCAATGCCACGCTTATTGATTAATGATTCAAAATAAGCACGTGTTTCCTCATCGCCTCAGATTTTGTGCCACGGTCTCCACTAGGATCCACATTCGAGTTTCCGAGTTAGTATTGCTACAACTCGGATTGTCCTGTATGTATCATAAGTAGGTGTTGATTTCACGTAATCTTCGTCGTCATGAGTAAACATATCAAATATGACATTGTTATAGCATGGATCGGTGATTGGTACCTCGACATCTGCGTTGGCGTCATAGACAAGAGGTGCGTCGTAGTCGTGTCGCACTTAGTCTCCTCAAGATTTGCCATGAAGATGCAATTAGCATTGATTTCCTCGAGGTCTTCCAAATCATCCACAATAGCGAAAAATCATTTTCCTCAAAGACTCAACCGCATCCCCGCTTGCTTCGTACTAAAAGATAGCTCAAGAAACTCAACATTCTTCTTGTGTGGCTTAGTGGGACGGTTTCGTGCCATGTGACCCACTCCTTCACAAGAATAACACTTAACTCGATTACCCTAGTTCACATTTCCATAATTCTCAATGACCGGAGTCGCAACATTCCCATTCGATTACCAACGCTCTATTCCCAACATTCGACCCATCCGACACCCTCGATTCGAACCGCTGGTTACCCATTCGAAATCCAAGAGATATCCTCGGCCGATTCCAATAACTACAACCATTTGACCTTGATTACCCATGTTCACACCCTACTGTGCAATTTGCTCATTGCAGTGTTTGACGAAATCCGTTGGTTGTTGTTAGTTGGTGTGGAATAGCGACCTCAATGCTTTACCCAATAAAGAAAACTTGAGACAAAGCTTCTTCGGTTCCATT
Source organism: Chrysanthemum lavandulifolium (assembly GCA_022545495.1). Lineage (NCBI taxonomy): Eukaryota > Viridiplantae > Streptophyta > Magnoliopsida > Asterales > Asteraceae > Chrysanthemum > Chrysanthemum lavandulifolium. Next base: position 163,351,112 of record CM040239.1, on the reverse strand, counting down.
TCAAGATCGGTGATTCCTTGTTCACGTAATGTTGTTGTTCGTGGATAGTTTTGTTGTTGAGGATGTATTCTTGCAAGTTGTTGTTAGTGGAAGATGATGAAGCTTGTTGTTGTGTATTCTTTGGATTTTGAGTCTTTGCAATGAGTGCCAATGGATCATGATTCTTTGCTAATCTTTCTTGCTCGACTTCATTTACTTCATTTTGGTTTTGTTTGAAAATCGTTGAGTTGATCAAAGTTCACTTGATGTAAGTCTTTTGTTTGGTTGACAATAGTGACATATCGTCCCCATTCTTCTCGGTAGATTGTTCAAGAACTTGATGTTGCTCACGATAGTTCCGGGTGTCAACTTGTTTCGATCGACTCATTCATTAAAGTGCAAAACCTTCCATAGTAGGATTCAATGGATTCTCTCGAGTAGATGTAAACTTCTCCCAAGCGTTAGCGACTTGTTCTCCGTATCTTGTTGACCAATTTCGGCCCATGACAAAGCCGTCTAACACGCTCACATATCGAAAGCGGCTTCAAAACCTATCTCACAAAGAAGAAAGATGTCTCTTGGTAAACCCAGTTGGACAATATGAATTGCCATGTCATCCGCTTGACTTGTTTCGATCCTCTTCGAGTATTCCGATTCTTTTGAAGACGAAAAAATGGTGGGACGGAGGTGTTGCATCGGCATTTCGTGGTCTTGGACTTTTCGAGGTATGAAGGGTCCATCCTGAATGGATTTGATCATCAATTTTCCATTAGGTTTTTCTTGATGTAACGAAGCATTCGACTTGTCCATTGAAGATAACCACCTTTTTCCAACATAGGAGGACGGTTTTCGACCTGGTTGCATGAATGTCTTGTTGATTTGCCATTGATGAAGGTATGATATGATAAAGTTGATGTAGGATCTATTCAACGATAAAGGAGTTGTGTTGGATGAAGATTAAGCTCGGTTGTTGTAGTGAAAATTTGGTCTAAAAACTTAAAAACCTCAATAACTTATTTTCGGAGCGTTTTTAGGGTTTGAAGATTGACAGTTGATTCAGCGGTCTATTCTCCTCGTTCTCACGGTCGTTTTGATGGGTAGATCGCTGAAAACGGAGTTACGGTTCAAAAGTTATAGCCGTTTGAAGTTTTGCTCAAAATCTTACTCGTAAACCAGTGCTTATGCGTAGAAATGAGTGCTTATGCGTAGGATCTTATGCGTAGGAGTCCTTATGCGTAATGAGCTTAGGCGAAGGATTCTTAGGCATAGGATACCTTATGCGTAAACCTAAGGTTAAACGTAAGTCTTATGCGTAAACTTTAAGTGTAGAAGTAAAGTACCTTACGCGTAAGAGTTAACTTATCGTAGAGTGCTTACTCGTAAGCTTTACGCTTATGCGTAAGAGTAGGTTTAAAACCAAAAATCCTTTACATTGTCACAGCAGTAAGGGATATCCACAAGTCGAAGTGTTCCACACACTTATCCAAGTGAGGGAAGCACTGAGTCACCGTTGTTGCACGAAGATTCTTCACCAAAAAGTTACGCGTAGAAACTTATGCGTAGAAAAAGGGTTTTGACTTTCTTACGCGTAAAACTAGGGTTTTGACTTACGCGTAAAAAATTTCCAATGATTCAAACAGTTTCTCTTGCACAAACAGCCTTAAAAACACTCAAATAACACAAAACTTTTGACCTTTTTCACCTAAAGTGCTTAGAACGCTTATGCGTAGAAACGTACACCTCAATAAACACGAGTTTAAAACTGATGTAAAACACGTAAAGCTTCAAAATGTTTTGCAAAACTAGACTCTTTAACACTAAAGAAACCTCAAACCACAAGAATCTTGAAGATTTTAGTGCGAAAGATAAAGTTTTAAGCGTATCCACTTTTTGTGACCGAGAGCTTTACGCGTAATAATACAAACCAAAAAAAAACTTCAACCAACCACTCCTAAACCATTGTTAGGCGATTGATACCAATTGTAGGACCTTACAAATATCAACCTTATCACGAAATACCACGTTACCACTGTTACGCGTATAAAACGTGAAACCCAAACACAAACTATGCGTGAAGATGAAAGAAATAAAGATGAGAAGGATGGTGACTTGATGTTATATGGATCGTGTATATGTGTAGAGAAAAAGATGAAAACAATAAGTTGTATATTCCAAAGAAAACACACATACACACACACTCAAGCACACCCCTCAAATGACCATTTGAGGGGTATTTATACTCTAAATACAAGATGCCCTAAAAGGCTTTCTATGGGCTTCGTGGGTTGGACATGGGTTGGATTGGATAAAAGGCAAGCTTAACATAACTAGTACCCATTTAGCTTAGTCCAATCCACGAGCCCGTTGACTATTCTATCACGATATCTAACACATGATATAAAGTTCCTAAATGTGAATGACCATCACTTCTAATAAAAACTATTAAGGCTAACAACATCCCTAACTTCTCAAGTTCCTTCTTTCGAACGGTGATCCTTTGGTCAACGCACAACAGGGATTGGTAGTCCTTTGGTAAATTTTTACCAACCCTCTCTACCTACTTCCCTAAGGTCCTTTAGTCAATTCTCCTAAGCAAGTAAATACGACCACAACTTAAAACTACCGACGTTAGGGTGACTACCAACGAACTATGCATGCATACACTAGAAACAATAATTGAAGAATGAAAACATAAACAACACAATCAAGGAATCATAACTAGGCTAGCACCAAAGATGCTTAGCCGATCATACTAAAAGACATTATCAATTCAATGTTTAATATAATTGATGAAGATATGAATTAAAGTGTAAAGAAATAGTGATCGTTAAAGCTTATCGATGATATGATGTGATTTCTCCCTTGGAGATAGCTCCGTATACTACGTATAATCTGCCCTTAGAACCCTTTTCACGTTCTCTGCTTTTGTGTGGTGAGCGAATGATGTCAAATGCAGATTTTAGGGCTTGTAGTTAGGCCTGATCATAGTTACGGTGTAACCTAATAATGTGGTTGTAACTTAATTATCCTCCAAACTCAACTCTTGTAGTGGTGATTATGGCGTAACTTAAGGAATAGTTACGCCGTAATTATAGCTCTGCCATAAATTTATGGAGGATTACGCCGTAACTTAATTATCCACCAAACTCAAGTCTCTTTTGGTTACGTCATAATGAAATTTTGGAGGTTGCGGCGTAGTTGATGGAGGCATGAAATTCCACCTGACCTAGATGGTTACGGTGTAACTTAAGATGAGAGTTACGCCATAACTGTTGTTGACTTGGTCTTCGTAACATAATCCTAGCTATGTCGTAATTGAGAGTAGGAGTTACTCCGTATCTTCTTCAATAAGAGCAAACTAAGGTAAAAATTGTTAAGAATATCTCCAAATCCGTGTCTCTAAGCTCCAATGCTCATATATTATCTGGAAACGAAATATAAAGGAATAAGAGTATATATCCATATAAACATCATAAAATATGAGCATAAACAGGGAAATTGACACTTAAAAATCAAGGTTATTGATGTTATCACGTGTTTACCTAGATGTTCTTACTCCCTAGTTATCTCTTATTGGTCGGTTGAATTGTCACATCCTCATTCTAATTGGTGCATTGTATTCCGTGTTGGTTATAGGGGGTGCCTAATTCCCTAGTTCTATGAATTGTAACTCTCCTCTAGACTATTCGGGATCGCCAAGTACCGTAGTATCTCTCCGAATACTATATTATCCTAAAGCTACAACTCATGCAATAAACACAACGATGGCTCTAGTGCACTCTAAAGCTTTGTTCTATTTAGGACGTTCAAGCTCGCAACAATTAAAGAAGAAGCCAGTTTTCCTTACTCTAGCATCTACCAATCAAAACAAGAGACAACCTAACAATAATCAACAACTAGATTTCATAAATCTAATCAAACACAATAATAATTTAGCTACTCATGATAGATAAGCATGCACACACACAAACAATTGAACATAGGATAAACATGGTGATATAATGGATTAACAAACTTATCTTTGAGTGTAAAGAAGGGTTGGGAACCCTAAAATACTGCCCAAGTCGGACTATGAACGAACTAGGGTTTCTCCAAAATATTACACATAAAATATAGAAACTTCGAAGTCTATATATAGATATACACATGCGACGGCGTCGCCTTTTGATGGTGACACCGTCATCATTGGGACGGTGTTAGTTGAGGAAGTGTGGCGCCATCTGGCTTCAATAAGGATGTCGTCTTGGAATGGGTCTTGGTCTTCTGGTGTAAAATAAGGAGCGACGCCCTCCAGAAATAAGGTGTGACGTAGTCATGTTGTAAAGCCAAAAAGTGGCCTGAGCCATCGCTTGAGACTTTTTAGAAAACCTTGTGAGCGATGGTGTCGCCCTATGGGTTGGGACGTCGTTAGGTGCATAAAAAAGCCTTGGAATCTTGACTTTGTCATTTTCTTCACGTTTTCGCTCCTTTTCGTCTAAATATGCTTGATTCAAGCAATTTGCTTCCAAAAGACCTAAAATGTGAAAATAAACGATTTTAAGCAGTAACGGATATAAAATTTATCGATTTAGAGCTTAAATGACCTTCTAAAAACGTATGTTTTAAATCCTTATCAACTAGTCCTTATACATTGAAACTATTGCAATTCCCAAATATGACTTTACTTTAAAGGCTAACAATACCTCCGTAGATGCCTACGCTCTTGGGCATAACTTGGTCATCAAGTAGTTCATTATCAGATATACGGCGAACAAATTTCTCCTTAGGTATGGCTATGGCTTTCAACTGATCAGGTGTGGATGACCCTGAGTGGTGTTTATCCTTCACTCTGGAAAGTGCCTTAGTGAATAGCTTCACTAGGTTTTCTCTTTTGGTAGGTTTTTTACCTGGGGATGGTGCAGGGGTCGTGTTGCTCTGAGGGGATCCACTAAGTATAGATACTAGGGTATCTGGGCTCATAGTATGGATACTAGGTATATTGTTATTCGGAAATAGTAAGTAGGATGGAATGCGTTTGGAATTATACCTATTTCTTGATGTTTTGTTCCGTATGCCGATACAATGGAGTGACATGGATGTAGTGTAACCCTCTTCCCTGTTGTACCCGAGAACCTTGTCGGTTGTTGGATATTGGTGCAGTGAAGTCATCTGCCCGCGACTGCACCCTCGGTCCCTTTGAGCTACCCTGACCTCTATTATCTTGAGTAAGTCTAACTTGAGGACTTGGCCTAAGTGCTTGAAGTTCATCTTGGGATCGTGTGAATCCCTCTGGGAAGAGAGTTGTATGCACATTGACATGGTCATTCCTCGCATGCACCTCTCCTGATGGCCTCTTGTGGGGTTCTTCGGTTGCTGGTGTTCCTTGTTTTTGAGTATTTGCTGACCCTCCTCTATATGAGTGAGGTCATCCACTCGGTTGGGCTCGAGGTGGTCATTGGTTATGTCCAAAATTTGAGGGGGTTGTTCACCATACATACTTGGTTAAGAAGTTTGTACAAGAAGGGAAAAGATTTTTGGATTTTTGTGTGCGAAGTGAGTGAAAATAGGTGAAATTTTCGAGAAATGTGGCTATTATGTATCATGTCCCAACGGATGGCGCCATGCTTTCGTATGGTATGTAAATCGATTTAGAGATGGGATGGAAATTTTGTTGTTGTTTGGTTTCTCATGTTGAACAGTAAGGATCCGGTGAGATTGGTATGGATAAAGAAGCTTGGGTAACACTTAAACAAGGACTATACTTCATTGCTATGAATCAGTATTTGCTCAAGTGTGTGTAAAACTTATGGAGTTATGCGTGTTGCTCTCCTTTTATAGAGAGACTTGTAGGGTTTAGAAATAAATCCTTTGGGGTTGATCAACGGCTGCTAGAGAGGCAAGTGTTGATCATCCGAGAGAAGACAAGGAGGACAAGTCTCATGCGTCTTTTAGCTCCTATATGAGAGGGCTCTGCCTCCTCTTTTGTTGCTCGTGTGTTACCCACTGTGCTATGTTAGACTCATACGTCTTAACCGTTAGAGACAGTTAGAACAATTGTCTCTTTGTGCATGTACTATGTAGCCTGAGAATTATTACCAGGCCTTGCTCGACTTGGGTTTATGTAGTTCTTGTCAAAGTTGACTCGTGAATCGTTGTGGTTTGGGCTTGATTTGAGCGTGTGATTAGTAGGCTTGGGTCACAAATAATGATACGTTGTCAACTTTTATAATGTAAAGTTCAAAAACAGTGTGTGATATATGATTGAAAGGCAATAAATGTGCATTTTTCATTGAAAAAACCGGGAATGTATATGATTCGGATATAAATGGGCATTAACGATTCGGATATATTTAATTTTTAAAATGGTGGGTGTAATTGCAATTTTAATTAAAATATTAATAAATATCTTTCAGATTTAAAAAATATATATAATTGCCTGAAATTTGTCCATAGCGTACAACTAATTTTTTAATATGTAAATAATATTTTCTTTTATTATTCTATTTTTTTTAGGAAACAAAAGCCACCATGATTAAGTTGTTCTGTGACAAACGAAAGCTTGTAACTTTATCAAACCAATAAAATATTAAATAACATCATTGTCTAATCGAAAATTGGAGCTACATATATAATTTACCAAAACGGATAGTAACGTAAATCTGTAGCTAATAAATGAAATGGGATAAGCCGAAGGAATTATATGGGTCGGGTTGCAAAAGGTGTATTTTTTTTTTGAAATAAAACTTTATATAAACCAAACTAAGAACGAACATATCACTCCTCGATAATGAGGTGAGTTCAGAAGGAAACGAAACATCCCACAAAATACATTGATTCGAAGAAAATGCTACTTGAGAAGTCTAATGAGCAGCTTGATTGTTTACTCGACTAGTCCCTGAAAAGCCAATTTGTAGGTTCTTCGACCATGTACGAATATCGTCCATAAGAGCACCTAAACACCAAGGTGGGATAGCTTCTGAAGATGACAAAGTTATCGCCATTTGAGAGTCAGATTCCACAATAGCACCGACCCAACCTTGATTATACGCTAGACGACATGCATAATGTATTGCGGTAACTTCAGCATGTAACGATGATGCGGCAAAGCATGAATTACCATGCACCGAAGGAGGGAGCCAAGAGAATCTCGCATAACAATACCAAAAGCGGCTTTAGGATCTTGTAAGCAACATCACAATTTATCTTCACCAATGATTCGGGGTATCCACCGCGAGAAGGATGTGATGTTGGATTAGGAGCACTTGTTGGAGAACCAGTGGGCGGAGTTTTTTTTACCCAAGACCAGCTTATCAAACTCGGTAAGATGAGCATATATGGAAGCTAAAGTGTTAGTCGGAGAAAGGGGTATATTATTATAGATGAAGTTGTTTCTAGATCTCCAAATAGACCAACAAATTGTCGCTACCACTGATAGAATTTGGATAGCCACCTGCTCGGAGAAATTATCATCAATAAAGTTCTGTATACGATATGACATGTTAGTGCCAGAATCATGAGACTTGAATGTTAACGGGGAACCAAACCAGATTGGGCGTGTCCAGGCACATTCGAACAATAGATGCTCTATAGATTCCACGCGTGCACTGCAAATTAGACAAACCGGAGAAGGAGAACAATTTCTTTTGAAGAGATTCTCCATTGTTGGTGCAGAATTTAAAATAACCTTCCAAAGAAATAAGTTCACTTTCGGTTGTGCTTGGATTTTCCAAATTCGCTTCCAGAATGTTGAAGATGGGGTGGAGCTTGATTCTTCCTTACAAGATGCTCTAGTAAGAATTGCTTGTTTGTAGCCCGATTTGATGACAGAAAAATTTTGGCATCAAAGTGCCAAACAAGCTTATCGGGGATCCATTTGAGATATTGGAATTTTCTTGATAATGTCGGCCTCTTCTTTCGAGATATTCTCACATAACATCTTGTAATTCCATTCACCATTTATGATAAAATCCAAACTGTAGTTTGAGATGAAAGGGCAAGTGGAGAGCGAATGTAAAAATCATTTGAGTACGGAATCCATTTTTGAGTCCAAAAGGAGATATTCTTACCATTACCAACCTGCCATCTCACACCTTGAAGCAATAGGTCACACCCGTGAAGAAGACTACTCCAAAGCCATGATGGATGAGAACCCTTTTTTGCTACAAGAAATCCACAATTAGGAAAATAGAGCCCTTTAAGAACTTTACCCCAGAATGCCGTTGGATTCATAAGAAGCCTCCATCCTTGTTTGGCTAGAAGAGCTGTATTGAATGCTTCCAAGTCACGGAAACCAAGACCTCCATTTTCTTTTGGCTCTGAAATTTTCTCCCAACTTTTCCAGTGTATATGACGTTCATGAGAATCACCACCCCAGAAAAACCTTCGGACATATGCCATAAACTTATTCAAGAGGTTCTTCGGAAGAAGATAACATTGCATAGCATAATTTGGAATGGCCTGAATGACTGACTTGATTAAAATTTCACGACCAGCTTGAGAGAGTAGTTTCTGCTTCCAACCTTTCATTTTTAGAAGAACTTTCTCCAATAAGAAGGCGAAAAATTCTCCCTTATGTTTGCCATAGACCGAAGGCAGGCCTAAATATTTGGCTTTAGAATCCATTTGTTGGACATGGAGCGCATCACAGATATCTTTACATAACGAAGATGGCGTGTTGGGAGAGAAGAAAGCTGATGACTTATCAAAATTTACACTTTGACCTGAGGCGTGACAATATAGATTGAGAAGATAAATCAAAGTCCCACATTCAGCCTGTGAAGCTTTCAAGAAAAACAATGAGTCATCAGCAAAAAAGATATGAGAAATGACTGGGCAAGTACGAGCCATTTTGATTCCAGAAAGAGAATGAGATTCCATTGCTTTAGAGATTTGACGTGAGAGAACATCGGCGACTATGATTTCTACTAATTCTCCTACTATTCGTTGTCTTTTCATATCACGACACAAGGATGTGTTTTATACCTTAGAAATTTGTAAGGGCGCAAACACATGACGTTCTCTCATATTTAATTTACGGACATCATCAAATGTGCGTTTCAGTTGCACCTTCGCTATTTCTTTTCTTCATTACCATATTTCACATAACGAAAATACACTTATACTTGGAATGTTCATAAAGTTCAAAAAAGTTGAGAGAAACAAATGTTTGATAGTTTGTGATATAAAAATACTGGGAGGAATATGATGAAAGAAGATTTTTTATTTATTTATTTATGAATTGAAATGTACATATAGCGTTTTATTAATTCATACACATAAAAATTATTATGTTTAGACTATTTTTCCCATTCATAATGTATGACTTTAACGTGATTTAATTACTCGACCTCTTCACCCTCCCACATCCGTAAATCCTTGTTCACTTCAATAACTGCCGATCACTTCCCGGCTTCCACATCATTTTCGTAATCTACCGCTGGTAAAGATGCAATCTATTCATTACCTTTTCAGAACATCTACAGATTCTGATTATCAACAACGTAGTCGATCTCAGTTTCGTCATTAAAATTTCTTCCTTAGTGACACAATAATAGTTTACATTTTGAACTTTTTAAATATTGTAATATGTTTGAGTGGTCCCAAACATCACTAAATATTAATCATCGTTAGTAATTACATACAGTAAACAGCGAAGTAAGATTAACTCTTAAAAAGATTACAATGAAAATTTGTGAAAAATGAAGATGTAATCTTGGAAAACCACGATAAGTAGATGAGATGAAATACAACGTTATTTGTTGCAGATTAGTTCACGAGTATCTCATGTACTCCACAATTCAAATACCCAATTACTAAGTGCAACTCCAATACTTTGGATTAATCCCACCTCAAATAGATTTATTAACATAACAATAACGTGACAAAGACACCGAGCAATGACTTGGGATTTGAGAATGACGACGTTAGTGAATTGCCGTCAGCATCACAAGAATTTACGTCACGTCGGAGTAAGGTCGTCAGGAATTAAGAAGGTGAAATGAAACGATTGTAGAAAAAATTGGAAAAAGAACAAAGAGAAAGATAAAATGGTTTTGTTGTGTTTAACAAAGAATGGTAAATTATTGGGCAACTTTGGTGAAGGCATAATAGCCTTAAAATAGTAATATTTGTTGGTTTTATGGATATAAATTAGTAGACGCGAGTTAGATCGAACTCGAGACTATTGGATTGCACACTTTACGATGAGAATTTAAAGTTAATAATTAAATATAAATGTTGTATTTATTTATTTATTAAACAAATAACTAACTGGACGTTATAATTAATGTAATGGATTAACGGTCGTTAAATGTTTATGGAAAATGACTAAATTGCAAAAGTTGGGAAGGTTCCTAATCCCCTGGGAATCCTACACCGATCGGCCAAGGATAAAAACAAGGAAAGAAAAACCCAACTTGTTCACCAAGTTTAATGGATATATAAAAAGCGCTTGGGGTTTTATTTTTCTAGATCTCAAGGCTTCATTATTAAACCCCAAAACAGCTTTTGTGTGTTTTTTTGATCCAAACCGATCGACACCACCTCTTGGTGTCGATCCACTCTTTTCCTATAAACCAAGTTATTTGTTTTATAAAACTAGCATTACTTTAATTCGGTTTAAGACGCTACAGACAAGAACATAAGAATAACATACTTTTGTTATTATCTTGGATTCAATTACAAACCAGAAGTGTAATTCATATAATCCTATAAACCCTAATTAGTGTTCATCCAATACTGGCCATGATTTGATTCGTTTCGCTAGAATCAAGAAAGCGACGATACTTTATTCTTTAGCTAATTAATTATTCATTATATGTTCCTATACGCCCGCACTTACTTGATGCTTATTGTTTATATTTATGATTAGTCATGTTATATAATTCCAACAATATTATGTTTATGAATCAAATGATATGTGTATATATAAAAAACAACATAAAAAATTGTTTCCTTCTAATTTGGTGATAGAATACTAGAATGCTTCATTTGCTTAAACCAGTGTCTAATTATTTCATTCCACTTATGCACTCCGCTAAACTTTCTCATTCGTTATTACGTGTAAACTTCAACAAAACACACATTTAAATTTCAAAATATTTTTGAAGATATACCTTCATTAAAGTTATTTTGTGCGTCTATTTGACAAAGACATTTCTTTGCACATCATCCCCCCACCACAATTCATTCCCCATAATTCATCCACAAACGTTTCCGAGGGCAAAATAACATAAATAATATACACAAATCTCTACTAATATATAAACCATTTGGGAATATTCAATAATTAACAAAGCTTAAAATTCAAACTCCTAAATTTGTTTGTTAGAGCATCCACAATGGTGGGTTTATGAAAAAGTCTAAGAAAGATGAAAATGTTTATGTTTATTTTAACCATAGTGGACACTTATTACAAGTATATGTGACATGAAAAGGTCCTAATTCTTGAACCTCTTTATCAATTCAATACATTTAATTCATTTGTTGAAAGGTTGGGGATCTATTGCAAATTGGATAAAATTAAAAAGTGTAGAAAGCTATTAATAGTGTGACACGTGTCCCCCACTCTAAATTATGAGGTGTGATACATCCATAAAAAAAAATCCACACAAACCCATTCATTTTCATTAAATTATTCACCACCGACACGCCAATGGTGGATTATTTATGCGCTTTTTTCTTTTTTGGTTTCTATCAAAATTCCTAAATTATACATAAAATCGCTCGGGGTAATATGGTCTGACCCATTTTTTCTTTTCCACCTCAAATTTCAAACGACATATCTCTTAAACCACAAACTTTAGAAAAACCGATTTCACCATAATTTTTAAAATTGATTCTCTTTAATTTGGTATAAATTTGTTTAATTATTTCAAACTTTTTTTCGACATATTCATCGGCCACGATTTTCGACGTTGCTTATTTTCGATCCTATTTTTACCTTAAAATTGCCAAATTATAAAATACTTAAAACACAAAAGTTTTAGATTTTGATTCACTCTTTACTCAGACTTGAATCACTCAAATCCAATGCGATATGAGTGAGATATCGCACGTTAAAGATGAAGTTTTAGTCATATTTGTTGCACACAAGATGTTTCACGAAATGTCTCAGCTTAGATTTTTAGTGTTAAAATTGAGTTAAATGAACTAATTTTGTCCCACAACGCATCATTAATCATTTTATTAATGTAAAACTCAAAAGTGATGTTTTTAATAGTTAAAGCTTTTAACTATTAAATCGATGAACTAAATCGATAAACAGAATAATCGATGAACCAAACTGAACTCGATGAATTAAACTAAAACCGATGAACCAAATCAAACATAGTTCATCAATTTATTTTGGTTCATCAATCATAGTTTCACTTAACATGTTAGTGTTTGTTTTGTTTTGTTCATCGCTTTATTTTGTTCATCAATCATAGTTTCGCTTTTGGTTTGTTCATCGCTTTTGGTTTGGCTCATCAATTTTGGTTTGGTTCATCAATCATAGTTTTAGTTTTGGTTTGGTTCATCAGTTTTTGGTTTGGTTCATCAGTTTCGTTTGGTTCATCAATCATAGTTTCAGTGTTGGTTTGGTTCATCATTTTTGGTTTGGTTTCATCAGTTTTTGTTTTGGTTCATCAGTTTGGTTAGGTTCATCAGTTTTGGTTTTATGCTTTTTTTTTAAATAGTTTGGTTTAGTTCATCGCTTTAATAGTTAAAATATTAACTATTAAATAACATAACTTTTGAATTTTACATTAATAAAATGATTAATGATGCGTTGTTGGACAAAAATTATTGCATTTAGCTCAACTTTAACACTAAAAACCAAGTTTAGACATTTCATCAAACACCTCAGATGCAATAAATACGAGTAAAACACCATCTTTAACGTGTGATATCTTACCTATATGACATCGAATTTGAGTGATTTAAATTTTTGGGTAAAGAGTGAACAAAAATCTATAAATTTCATGTTTTAAGTTTTTCACGATTCGACATTTATGAAGGTAAAAAAATAACACCGAAAATGCCAAAAAAAATAAGAAGATCAAGAACTATTTGATATGTAAAAAAAAATTGAATTATCTATCAAGATTTATACCAAATTAAAGAGAATCGAATTTTAAAACTATGGTGAAATCGGTTTTCGAAAAGTTTGTCGCTTGAAAGTTATTTGCGTTTGAAATTGGGTGGAATATAAAAACGGTTAAAATGACAAAAATACCCCCTAACCGAATTTAATAAGAAAAAAGAAGGAGTGAATGGGGAACACTTGTGACATTGTGAGTGGCTTTCTAGCCTTTTTAATTTTCCTTACTTTGCAAAGGATCGCATATCTTTGTTAAAAAAAGACATTTTATAAAGTTGCAAATGTTTATACTATAGTGAATGTAGGTTTATAAATTCAAAAGGTCTAAAATTTATTGATGTGTTATTGTATAAACCTTTTTGAAAAGTTTATCATAGTGGATGCTCTTATGGAAGGATTTCAATACTTGTAACTTCAAATTTTGTAACCGTCATATTAATGATCAAATAAGTGATTTAATGAGAAAAAATGTGTAACCACCATATCAATACTTAAGGTTATTGATATACGTTAAAATGCCAGTTATGAAATATTAATATAAAAAGAACTCATGGTTTATGAAAAAGAATAAAAAAAGCTACAACACAAACTAATCATACTTCACATACAATAGATTTAATCATCCTAGGTTTGGATGGAGCAATCTCTTTTTAATTATCTGCTTATTTGAGCCGAAATAACATTTGCACCGCAAAATACAGTCACAGGTACCCGTTGCCGCAATGCTCTGGTACCCTACTAGTATACTACAATAATCTTTCATTTCAAAATACACATTATATTTATTTAGAATATATTAGATATGTGTTGTTGTTGTTGTTCATTTTGTTGAGGTTGTGACGATTGATTTCGTAGGTCTTATTAATATATTTATGTGTTTTAGTGTATCGATCAAAGCTAAGAGTATGTCGTGTTTCGCAGTGGTAGTTGTAAATTGTGGTTTTGGCGAGGTAACTAATTAGGTTAGCAGCCATGGCGGATTGATCCTCTTCTTTTGATTGTATACAAATCTGAGTCTCATCAAACGAGAAGAGATGGCGTGTATGTGTTTTTTGAAATAGAGATATGGTAGAATGTTTATTATAAAGACATGTACTTTGTCGTTCCAGGTTCTTTTAATTTCCTAAAAGTTGTCGTTTTTATCCAACGTTATATCCAAACATGAAGAGGCGTCGATTGAAGCCGAACAAAGAGAAAAAATAAGATATTCTCAAAATGTATAATAGAGTAACGTAAATGTATAAAAGAGTAATATTGTATATGGTGATGAGATTGGTTATAAGAGGCATTGGTTTAAGTTTATGAGTTAACTTTCAAGAAAACATGCCATTGGTTAGTAAAATTAAGTTTTAGACACCCAAAAGGACTTCATAAGCCACAGTTTTAGAAAAAAGTTTTTACCGAACTTTACCCAACTTCGTGAGGCTATAACTTCTTTGTTTCTTACTCAATTTTAAGAAAATGAATTCTCAAATTTAGGTCTATGTCTTACCCTTTCAAGCACTATAAGTACACCCTTAGACTCTATTTTTTAAGGTCGCCCAAAGTTTTCTACACTACACGAAGACAAACAACAATAGCTGTTGGACAACCTCTCTTATGAAACTGTTTAAAAATACTATTTTTTTCTTTTCATAATTTATAAATTTTGGGGTAATCTGCCTAAGACTTGTAGTACAATGTGGTTCAAAGAGATTTACCAAAAGAGTTTTTTAAGATGGTTAAAACTAGCTTGCCAAGTGACCCATTTTCTGCCCAGATTTAGTATATTCACAACTAAGTTTAAATCCACTTTCCAGATTTAGTATATTCACAACTAAGTTTAAATCAACTTTCTAGATTTAGTATATTCACAACTAAGTTTAAATCAACTTTCCACACTACAAATCAACAAAGTTGGTATAAAATAATGCATGATATGTTAAGTATAAGTAAAATAGGATATCATGAGACACTTACACGAATGGTGGTGTGTTTGGAGATCAAGAAGCACACAAGAACTAATCCACAAGCTTAGAAAACCCTAGTTATCAATACCAGAACCTAGGTTTCCTTAGCAACCTTAACAACTCTTAAAAATTATTGAAAACCCTTTGAGACTAGCTGATATAAAGAGGAAATGAGTATGTTTTAATATGTGTAAAATGAGTATAAGAAGAGTCCTATTTATAGGGAAAAAAAGAGGTAACTAGCTAGTTACTAGTTTAGCTAGGTTTAGAAAATATCTAGGAGACATGTTATGACAATGAGAAGATGGGAAGTATGGAGGGGGAGTGTGTAGTGTGGCGTGGGAAGTGAAGAAAACAATGGGGAGTTGGTTTGGTTTGAACTCAACTAGATCTTGCTTGATCTTATGACAAATAGTTGGTAGATCGGACAAGTTGTAAGATATTTCGTGGAAGTTTTGTATAAATAAAAGGGTGGCTGGTTCTTATATATAAATTGGGGAGTTTATTTTGAAAAGATATATAAGTATTGTATTATCATCTCAAAGGTAATGAGGGTATTGGGTATGTTGTGCCCGAATGCATGAAATATAATGCAAGACTTGAAAGATTCACGTAAAACTTGTAAAACTTTATGCATATGCTTATAAAATCATGCTCCTGAGAGTAATAATATACTTGCTTAACGTAGAATAAACTTAGTCTAGTGATGGAATACGTTCATAGATGTTTCTTGTTATGCGCGGGATAACTTAATGGTTATAAGTAAAGTTCATAGTTTACGTGTATAGCATAAAACGTTCTAGTTTATGAATAAGCGTTAACATGAAGATCTGTTAGTTGTGACGTATTTTATATTTGAAAATGTACTTGTGTCTTAAAATTTGTTAAAGAAAAAGTCTTTAATAACTTTATGTATTGAAGATGCTCTTATGTTTAGGTTGTGTCTGAGTGTGTTGTTAAGCTTTTTGAGGAGTATTTATTTGTTATTGTTTGGTATTTGTATCTATTAGCCTTTTATCACTTTCATTTAACAATAATACAAGATCTCGTTCAAAATATGACTATAAACAAGGTTTTAACAGTCTGCGTGTTGCGTCGGGGTTAAGACAATTTTTGAAGATAATAATGTAAATTATAACAATTTGATATGTTAAAATCTTGTTTAGTTATAGGTAAAACTTATATAAATAAATAGTTAAAAGTTAGAAAGGTATAAAGTAAAAACTTAATGTAAATAGTAAACCGAAACCAAACCGAAAATCGATAAAATCGAACCGAAATAACCGATCGAAACTAAAAACCGATAGATCGGTTTTTACTTTTCAAAACCAAAAATTCTGTTTGGTTTCGGTTTTTGTTAAGAAACCGAACCATAAAAACCGAACCGAACCGATTTTATTATATAATATTATATAATTAACATAATAAAAATAGTAACTAAATGATAAATTCATATTCATTTTGAGGGTGAATTATAATATATTTATCTTAACGTTTATAAGCGTGTTTGTCGTTTACGTGTGTTTATTTGACAATATATCAATACATTGGTCAAACTATGTGTATATTCATTTACGTGTGTGTACCTCATTTATATGTGTGTAATTGTAGAAATATAGGATAAACATTATCAGGCTTATATTAAAAGAAAAGAATAACCAATTTTCTACGTAAAACAAGTTTGCTGGTATAAACTGTTCACACCCAAATGTAAACGATTATAAACCGAAATAACCAAAAAACGAACCGAAACCGATAATAAACCAAAAAACCAAAAAACCAACCGCCAAAAACCGAATTTTTGGTTTTGAGCTTTACAAAACCGAATATTTTGGTTCGATTTTGGTTTTAACCAAAATCTGAACCATGCTCGCCCCTAGTTTTGTTTGGTAATTGATATTAAGGGAAGATATTTTTAGCAACATGGATTTTTCCTTCAAGCAAAGGAAAATATATGCAACTATTCTAAACCTAAAGGACACTAAGTGAAATTATAGCAAACCCACACTGCATATAAAATACACCATAGATCAGATTCTGTTTCGATCTCATTTTCATTCTCTCAAACATCAAATGGAACTCTCCCACATCACCTGCCTTTTCTTCCTCTTCATCGTCGCAGGTAACAAATCTCCAAATTCCATGTAACATGTCCTAAGTCCCATGTTTCTTGTCTTTAATTACCTAATGCACTGTTTATCTCTATGTTTTTGGAGGCTTTGTAGAAAAATTATATTATGATATATAAATACAGAAATACTACGAGTAAAAGATACGGGTAAAAAATATAGAACTTTGTAGCTTTAAATTTAAATATTTTTCATATAGATTTTTACGAGCTAAATATGATTATAAATTTTATCGAGCCGTTGTGTAATTTTATTTCTTGCACATCATCATATAGCTCTGACTAAGTGTGCATGTGTCGATACGTAGGTGAAACAGTATGTGCAAAGAACAACGGCTTTCGACCAACAAAGCTTTTTGTATTCGGAGACTCGTATTCGGATACCGGAAATAACCCCAAGTCGTTAGCGAGTTCATGGAAAGCGCCTTATGGTCACACTTTTCCAGGAAAACCTGCCGGGAGATATTCCGATGGACGTGTTCTCACCGATTATGTTGGTATGTTTTGGTTATTTATGAACATACTTGTCACTTTCTTAATGCATATTGCTAAAGTATAAAGAATTCCCACGTGTCTTTCATAATATATGAAAAAATGTTGATTGCTTTTGTTATACATTGATTGTTTGATAATTTAAATGTAAAATGAGATTTCGTAATCAGTAGATTAATGACATGGATGTATTATGCTAGAATACTAAAAGTTTTTAATATTAAGATAATTAATTTAAAATTGAATGCCAAAACAATCTATAGTAAATTCAGGGGACTTTTCAATTTTCATATGCTTTTGTAAAAGTTTAAAATTCTATTTTATTTTGTAATTCCAAGTAATGTAATTTTGTTCAAGTCACGAAAAAGTGTATACCGCGTTAAAATGAATAGACATAGAGACAAATATTGTTACAATAGTTTTAGTTAGATTAGCGAATGCGTTTTTTTGTACACGTATGAGAATTTTTAGTGTTTCGTCGAGATATGTGGAAAATTATAAGGTTATGGAGAAATTTTATAAGGATTTATAAAAAAAATATACGTACATAAAAGACGTGTATGAAATTATATACACAAAATAATAACTATGGTTACAAGGAGTAAATGAGTAATAGCTACATTCTTGCATGCATTAACTAGTTACTACACAATTTTGACACACACAAAAAGTTTATGCAGAGCTGCCTTTGGCTATGATCCTATATGCTAAACTAGTAAATCATAAACACAGCATTTAATAAACAATACAATATCGTTTTGTTCTGTAGGAGATATTTAAGACCGTCTTTTTCTCATAATAGCTTCTGGATAGTATAAGTCATAACCTTACTTTCAAATTTCTAAAAGGAAATTGACATATCGACATCGTTTAAAAAGTGTTGATAATCATGCAAATTTCTTGATAAATTGTTGGGTTCTACAACATCTGGATATAAGAATCATTATCTAACAATTATTGATCTAGTATATATACATAATATCTACATGATATATCAAGACATATGATGATAATGTTTTGGAATAAAAAATATTACTCATAAAAATAGAAACATAACTTTGATATTTTTAAAAAGTGTTGATATGATTCCACTGCTATGTAAATATAATTGAAGACATCTATATAGTGGTCGAGTGAGTGGACTAATATCATTCTCTACCCCACTTATGTTTCTGCTTTTGCTTTTATTTCTTTATTTATTTTCAGAATTTACACTTATGAGCTTTTAGTTCTTGTTCTTGTGTGATGATATATCAGTATGATTGACACATATTTTCTTGAAACCTATCAAGATCATTTATAAAGTTGTCGTGGCCTTTAGCTTTTACTCTTTTATCATTATCATCTTATATCAGGCCTACACTTTTGATATGTTTGACCCCTTCAACTTATATATATTGTGGGGCATAATGAGCAATATAATGGACACTTTAATCTGTAACTTACTAACATGCATGTGTGCATTTTCTTTCCTTGGCTTAGCTTTTAAGCGATATATATGATATTTGATGTACTTGCGGATATAGTGTTAGGTATGCTTATGTCTTTTCACATGCTTAATCTTATAAATAGCCTTAAGTTTCTAATTAAATTGATATGATAGTTCTAGTTATGGAATAAACGCTTAAAGTTAGTTTCTAATGTTTGCTTTCTTTCTACTCCCAAATACTCGACAACAAAGTATGCACGAAATGGTACGTAAACTATTAAAAAGGCAAATGGATCAGTGAACTGAACAATTAGTAGCACAAATATAGCATACCAATAATTGTATTGCACCTAGACAAATTGATATTTTAAAGTAGACATTTCTATAAATTTGAGGTACTAGAGTGTAGTTTTATCATTGTGTGTGATTGTGCTCATTCATATATAAAATTTATATAAATGCTGGGAGGATTAGTGTAACTTTACTTTTGTGTGATGCGGTTACCCATAAAAAAGAAAAAGAGAAAGAGAAAAGCTTGCTTTTGTGACTATGTATCAAAAATTTAGTGACACAACTGTGCCAGCCTTAAATTGTCATCCTTTATAATAAGGGTTTGTGGGTTAGACACCACTTATTTAGGATCTGACTTTTAATTTGTTTATCATAGTGCCTTCCATCTTCTATGCAAAGCATCATGATTCATCTTCCAAGACAAACCCTTATAACATGTATAGATACCATCTACAATGCACTTGAGCAAAACACATATAAACTTTTTGACCTTTGAAGTTGTTCCATTTGACATAGAATATAAGCATGGTAGTGACTATAACACATGTGTAGTGAGCTGTAAGCATGCAAAGTAAAATTCTGTCTGTAATTTTCTATATAAACAACTGATTGCGCTTTTTAAAGCAAGGTAAAAAGTATTAAGTGTTCGATTGAAGAAAAGTGATTGTGCTTATGTAGTTATGTGCTTATTCTAAAGCGAAACATGTTATATTTAGTTTTGACTACGTATTTTGAACCATTAGGATGGTATAAGCTGTTTCTAGTGCGGTGATCATCTTTTTTTGATTAATACGCATAGGATGTTTAGATAAGCAATCTTAAACTAGCCATAAATCATAAAATTACATTCTTCATTTGATGAGAACTTCTGAACTGATAATAAGTTTGAACTTATGGTAATGGGTCAATTTACAAAACATCATATGGTTACATTTCAAATTATACGCATATGCTTAAATGCAATGTAATTTGCAGCCAGGTTTATGGGCATCAAGTCTCCATTGCCGTATCGAGTGACAAAATATGCACCAAAAAAGTTGCAGGCTGGAATAAACTTTGCTTTTGGTGGAACTGGGGTCTTCGACACTGGCAATTTTCAACCAAACCTGACAACCCAAATTGGGTACCTTCAAGGTCTAATTAAAGAAAAGGTCTACACAAAGCGGGATTTAGAGTCATCTGTGGCTATGGTTACCGTTTCTGGAAATGACTATTCAGCATATACAGCTGCTGGTGGCTCGGAACAGGTAACTTGGCCTAACATACTTCATTTGCTGTCAGATAGAATAGTGACTTCATGCATATACGCTCAATATTTTATAGAAACTGTTCAGAGTTTTATAAACTAAAATAGATACATGAACAACTAGTATGCTCATATTGACTAAAGTACAAACCTAACGAATACCATCAACTGGCGAAAACCCATTATGAAGCCCCGGTGACTGACTAAGAATACAAACATGAATTATGGCTAGTAAAACTGAAATTTCTTGATGAAACAATATCCAACTAAGTACTAACACAAAGTTTTTTAGCATATAAGTGTGACAGTATTGGTTTTCATATTAACAGAAATATCATTTATGTGGCTCAGTTTTCTATCTAATAAATGTGGTACCAAAACTGTTGACTTTAGCAAAATTTGATTGGTCATGTTTTTGTTTTAGACTAGGCAAGTGTTCGTATGACTAAAGAGGATAACTGAAACCAATCAAACTTGATCATTATTGGGAACTTACTTATGAATTCAATTAACATTAGAGTTACAAAAAAAAACAGTCATGTTTCCATCAAAGTTTCAACTGTATTAACTATGACTGATCTTTGTTTCATGGAGGGTTAGAATATTTTTTGTTTGTTTGTTTGTTATAATATACACGGACTCAATGCAAATTATTTAACACATGACGCATATCTTAAAATAGCTTGTATCTAATTCTAGATTTGTTGATTGTGTGTAGAATTTACCGGCATTCATTACAAGTGTTGTCAACCAAATGACCATAGACTTGAAGCGTATTCATGATTTGGGCATACCACGAGTGTTGGTGAACACCTTACAGCCTGTAGGATGCCTCCCCCAACTCACAATCCTGTCTTCATACCAACAATGCAACCAAACTCAGAATTCGTTAGCCAGTTTTCACAACCAGCTGTTGCAGCTGGCCGTGACGACACTAAACAATAACACCAAGAAATCTACTTTTCTTCCGCTTGATCTTTTTACCTCCTTCAACACGGTGCTAAAAAACAAAGGAGATATTACAGGTAATTATACATTCAAACATGAAGAATGTAAGATTCAAATCATTCTTCTTCTTTTTTTTTTTTTTTTTTTTTTTAAGGACCAGGCTGGATTGAACCAATGGGCTCAAATTAGTCTTTTATGCGCCCGGGCTTTTGTAAGCACGGGCTTAAGCAACTTTTTCAGGACCATACTTTGTGCATTTCTGAATGGAAGTCGAATCCATGTGTACAAAGTCCAAATTTTTAGTTTTTTACTAGAAGTTATTGAAAATTTGGGGTGATTTATTCTTACAAATTAACAGGATTTATGTGAATTTGTTGAATACAGGAAACTTGAAGTTTGATACTCCATTGAAGCCGTGTTGTATGGCCACAACCAGTACTTCTAACTGCGGAAGTCTTGATGGAAATGGAAAGCCATTGTATACGGTTTGTAGTGAACCCGAGTCCATGTTCTTTTGGGACACGGTGCACCCAACACAAGCTGGATGGCGTGCTGTGTATTTAACTCTTCGGTCTTCCTTGAATCAAATTTATTACTAGCTAGGGTTCGTTCTTGTTTTGTTAACTTCGTTTGTTTTGTCAGGTCCCAATCTCTAGGGACCTTTTGGGTGCCGTTTTGTTAAGTTGTGATTCTTTTTAGTTCTGTAAAATTTGAAATTCATATATCATGTTAGAAAGTGAAATAAAGAAGCAGCAGTTGCCATTGTTCATAATAGATGATTGATATCTAAATCCATTAGTCAAAGTTAGGCTGTGTTTTTTTAAAAAAAATTAAATTCTTCCTTCTATTTCAGTAGACGTCTATGAAAAAGAGCGCATTTTTATTCCTGTTTACAGATGCGCATACGTTAGTGTCTGTTTAGCTTTAGTCATATACAAGGCAAAATGACTTTTTCATACTTCAATTTTGCAACGAAAGTTGAAGTCTGATTATAACTTCTTTTAAAAAAAAAACTTCAAACTCACATCTTTTTTCGTCGACATGGTAATGCAGAACATATATATGTAAAATATTGTAGAGAAATATAACATTCAGAATGATGCATATGATCTGAAATATACTGGGTCTTGTACTGGGCTTAACACCGGTAGGTATAACTAGGCTTCATCCAATCCAAAGACGCTTAACGTACTGGTAGTACTGAGCTTAGCAGCACCCTTGCTAGTTGCTAGTATGAGAAAGAAAATCTAAAGAAAAATAACAAAACGAAATAAAAAAGTAACAAACAAAAGTTATTCAATCAAAGTTCAGTTTACCCCGGCTTAAAATCTACAAGGGCTGTGTATGTGTGAATGGGGTTGTATGTGTTGGATAATTTGAGTTTTAGTCGCCAAGTAGTTGGGACTTGGGATATATCTTGCCTATATATTTGTGCACAAGTCTTTCATAAATGTCACAGCCCCATGTTTCATTTACAATGCATACCAAAGCACTGAAACCTGATGCGGGCACAAGCATCGAGAAACGGGCCATTATGTATCTGGATTGGAGCATAAGATCGTGTGAGAAAAGGGGTCTCACTAAAATCAGTATAACTTGAGCTATGGGACTCCGTTTCAGGCCCATGACCAGTCGATTCGAAGCTTGGAACGAGAACATTGTGGTAAACTGACTTCCGGGCCCAAAACGCCCTATTTTATTAGTTATTTGCACTTTTATGTATTTTCCTAATTTTGTTGGGCTTTGTTTTTGAGATAGTTTTCGGCCCGTTTGTCTTTGTGGCTCATTCGATTTTGTATGCCTATTTAATAAGTGCATTGCCATTGTGGTTGATCACTTCCAAATAATACAAAAAGTCTATTTTTGAAAGTTTTGCTAAGAATTATCCTAATAATCGGTATTCTGTGAATCAACGATTATAGTTGATCTTGTGTTATCTCGTTTTTGGTACTACATCAAAACCCTATAGCTAGTGAAGGAATAGGAGAATTTGAATTTGGCTTTAAGATTGCAGGTGCCAATTAAGTTACCATGCATAGTAACATATCGTATTTTCATAGAGCATATGTTTCCTAGAGGTTGATTCATGATTGGTTAAGTTAATGAAACAATTGAGCATGAAAGATTGAAAGCTTGATAATAAGAACTTTTGTCTCTGTCTATGATCACAAATACAAGATTAGTCACAAAAGAGGCTTAATTATTAAGTGTTTAGAATTAAGTTGTCAACGTATTAAATTAAAAATAAGAATGTGACCGTGGCCATGGATTTCAAGCAAAACCGTACTATACTATCTTGTTGTGGATAGTTATAACGAGTGTGGAAACCCGCGCGATGCAGCGGGATTGTTTTTGTAGACGTGAATTTGGAACTGATGAATGACCGGAAAATTTGTTTGTCTATTTATTTGGTTAGTCCTTGAAGGACCTACGTTGCAAAGACAATTCAAACTTTAGGGACTATTTTTCGTGGCTGCAAAGGACTTACTTTGCAAGGACACTTAAACCGTAGAGACTATTTTTGCCAAATTGCTATAGATAGCAATTAATGCTACAAACTTTATTTGGTTAGTCCTTGAAGGACCTACTTTGCAAATACAATTAAAACCTTATGGACTATTTTCGTGGCTACAAAGGACTAACTTTGTAACGACACTTAAACCTTAGAGACTATTTTTGCCAAATTGCTATATATAGTTATTAATTCTACAGGACTTACTTTGCAGCGACACTTAAATCTTAGGGACTATTTTTGCCAACTTGCTATAGATAGCAATTAATGCTAAAGGACTTACTTTGTAACGTAACTTAAACCTCAGGGGCTATTTTTGCCAAGTTGCTAAACATAGTAATTAATGCACCTACTTTGGGGGAATTGTACTCCCCATCTTTAGTATATACGAGTGTGGAAACCCGCGCGTTGCAGCGGGATTGGCTTCAAAGGACTTACTTTGTAACGATACTTAAACCTTAGGGACTAATTTTGGCAAGTTGCTATAGATAGCAATTAATTTTACAGGACTTACTTTGCAACGTCACTTAAACTTTAGGGACTATTTTTGCCAAATCGCTATAGATAGCAGTTAATGCTACAGGACTTACTTTGCAACGATACTTAAACCTCAGGGACTATTTTTGCCAAGTTGTGAAACTTAGCATTTAATGCTAGGCACTTTGGGGAAACAATACTCCCCATCTTTAGTATATATACGAGTTTAGTAACCCGCGCGATGCTGCGAATATGTTTTTGTAGGCGTGAATTTTCGAACTAATGAGTGAGTAAAAAATGTTTTTATTTGTTTATTTGGTTTAATTATTTGGATTGATTTATTAATGTTTGGTATGTCCTTATTTTGGTTAAATATCTGTTTGTGGGTTTATTGGGCTTTTATGATAAAGCTGGGCTTACTTTTCAAAAAAAAAAAAGTAAAGAACATGTACAGTTATTAGCAATCCACTAATATAGTCCATATATTTTTGTAGAAACTGTATGTAGCTTATTTTTGCAGATACGGTTTCAGAAGTTAGGGTTTTTTTTCAAGTCAAGGTTGGATCAACAATCACTACAATTGATTAAGGTAATTAGCAATCTGTACTTGATACCATATATATGCCGTTTTATTAGGATCAATTATCTTTTGGGGTTATGGAAAATGCTTATTGTTCGTGGTTTGTTTGTTTTTGTTTTTTTTTTGGTTTGTTTTTCTTTTTTTTTTGTCCTTTGATATGTTTTTATGCGTGGTTCTGATTAGTTACACCATGGTTTTAAGTTTTTGTTTGTGCAAGAGCAAGGTGAGAATGAGGGGGTGTTAAGTGTTAGTTTAAGAGGTTGTTGGTAATTTGGTTTGATGTGTTTGTAAGGTGTGTTAGATATGAATAAAAGTTGGGTTGGCTGCAGTACTTGGCCAATAACAATGTAATAACTGAAGTAGTATATCTGGAAACTTTACCTTCGTTTGCAACTGCAATAGTATCGTTACACATATGTGTATACTTCCTTTTATGATGCACTGATGTATGGTCTGGTGAAACTTTGGATGTATTTTTTTTTTCCCTTTACTCAGACTGGTATTGATGGAACCATTATTTTCATGGCAGGCTATATTTCCTTTTTTGTTATCTGATGTACATGTTATTTATTTGGTGTAAGTATTAAGCAAACAGAATGCAATAACAGAAATGATACATGCATAAAATTGTGAGTGGTATTTTGTAGATTATAAAGTAGATATTATCTTACCATTATCAGTAGCAACATTTTGTAATTCTATTTGGCTAGTATTTGTAGGTGCCCATTCTGGATAAAAACTTGTTGCTGCATCATACATATGCTGCTCGCAATATCCCATAAGTCGGTTGTTTGATGTCCAGTTGCCTATAATTTGTACAGGAACAGAAGAACTATGTGCATTCATTTTGGCGACACTTGTAGTGACTGATGCATCATTGTCAGAATAGTTACAAAACCACCCATCTGCAACATATCCATGGTAAAAAAAAAAAAAAAAAAGTTATTATTATTTTTTTTAATTG
This sequence comes from Chrysanthemum lavandulifolium, assembly GCA_022545495.1. NCBI lineage: Eukaryota > Viridiplantae > Streptophyta > Magnoliopsida > Asterales > Asteraceae > Chrysanthemum > Chrysanthemum lavandulifolium. The sequence goes on along the minus strand of CM040239.1, from coordinate 163,325,057 downwards.
ATGTAACAAAACTATAGGAATTAATAACTGAGATTACCTCTGAGTTTTTTCTCATGTCCTTGTGCAATTGTTTGAAGCGCATCACTTTTTCTTTTCAATGGTCTATCTTGTAATACATTTTGTGTTGAATTCGGGTTTTTCCGTTGTAGGTTCCGACATAATTTGGACTGATATTGCTGTGTTATCATTGGAGGTGCAATGGAACCTGGCATCTCATAAACTTGTTTTCCCCGTGTATTGTACATTGCCGGGTTAACAAATGGGTATTGTTGGTCGCCAGATATACGGCTTATTGTTTGATCCAAAAATGTGGCATCAACATTTTGTAAATCAAAAGGTGAAGAGTATTGGTCACTAACATTCTGGGTTTTTGGTTGCACCTTAACCTCATCACTAACGTTTTCGGCATTCAGGTACTCACATTGTTGTGTTATCATTGGAGGCGCAATGGAACCTGGCATTTCATATAGGTATTGTTCCTCGGCAGATATATGGTTTATTGTTTGACCCAAAAATGTGGCATTAGCATTTTGTAAATCAAAAGGTACAGAGTATTGGCCACTAATATTCTGAACCTTAGTCTGATCGCTAACGTTTTGGGCATTCAGGTAATTTTTTACAGCATCAAGCGTTAAATGCATTATATTTTAATATGTTTTATATTTATAAGTTTTATTACTAATGTAAATAATAGTAAACAGTGATGGCGCAAAATAGTGTGTAAGCAAAGTTTATCTGTATCTAAATTATAGCAGCATATAGTTTCAGTTAATCACAAACAAAAAGTGAGTAAAGTAGGCACATAATAGAACGGAAAATCTACGAATACAAATAAGGATACCTATTGTTAGATGACATAACTTTTATGATTTCTTGTACCTATGTATAGCAAGAAAAGAAACATTTAAATCAGGATAAGTAGTATTATTGGCTGAACCACAAAATATAGTTGTAAACATATACCTGTGCAGAATCTAATGCTCCTTTTTTTGGTTTTTTTTCCTTTGGTTCTTAGGTTGCTGATGAAGATGCAGGTTGTTGATAAGCAGCTGCTGATAAGATTTCACCAAAAGAACTTTCTAGCTTCAGATTTTAGATTATGCAGCCTTTTATATTGCTTCTTCAGTACTGTAGCAACATTTAATGTAGTAACAAACGTGTAAAAAAATTACACCCACACACACACTTTGTTTTACCTGCATTAAATGCTCATGTATCCATGTAATGACACATTGACACTTCCATTAAATTTCCACCCAATCATGTTACAACATGTCATCACACCCCCTCTTTGTGTGAAACATTCTCCCTCATTGCCCTGGGGCACAGTTAAGCACACCATAAGTACACATGGGCCACCTAAAAGTACATGGGATTCACATAAAAGTACGCATGCATGTACTTTTATGTGGGTTTAGGGCACAAGTTAGAAAAACCCTTAGTATATATATAGAATGGCTATACCATATCTTATCTTAATATCTTATAATGCATTTAGGACTATTCTATAATTAGAAGGCTTAAAAATTCAGCCAATATCACTTACTCAATATGAAAATTAATAGTCAATAGCTTACATCATACACATACTTAAAAGTTATAGCAAAAAATTAAATGTCTTTAAATTATAGACTTGTAACAGCCCAATATTAATATAACATATTTAAAAAACTTTTAAGAGTCCAATTAATTAATTTGTAACTGCCAAACCATGGATATAAATCCCCATCCCATGCACCAAACAAAACAGAACCAACATCAAATATATATTACTCCGTAATTTAAAACCAAACGAAAATAAAGAACCGTGCAAGACTGTTCCATTCCTATCTCACGTTTGCAAGAAACAACAACCGACATCAAACCTAAACCCAGACACACCCATGCCCATAACTCTCGCATCACTCCTCAACTCACAACAAACAAAAAGTTGAATCTATGTACCTTCACAACAAACAAAAATTTTACCGAATCTATGTTCCTAACCCATCTCCAAACAACTATAATTGAAACATGCAACAATAACCCATCTCCAAATCAATAACCATCAGTCTCGAACTCATAAAAGAAAAAAGAAAACAAGATCTCAGCTTTGTTCATTTTAGTACAAATCTTCAAAGATTTTCGTATATGAACATAACCCATCATTGATCTATGTGAAGCATAGCTTCTTTTATATACGAAACTTTCAAAGAAAGATGTATAACAAATCTCTGTTACATTATCTTTAGTTCGAAAACACAACAAATAAAAACCTACCCGAGACCACTAAAGACCTTGAAGCCAAGTGTTTGTGGTCCTTGTTTTGAGTAAACAAACGAAGACATGAAGGTCCTTGGTCAGGTTCTTAGCAGTAGAAAAAAAGGGGTGTTTGTTTGAGTTTCGGTTGAGTTTTACAAAAAAGGTTATTTTGATTCGGTGGGTTAATGGCTGGAAGAAGATGTTGTACACATTAAGACCTTGATAGATCTTAAGAACTCGGAGATCGTTAGTGTTGCCTATGTAATCACAAGCAAACTAATAGAAGATCTCTACAACTCGTATTTTGTAGCGGAAAATAAATACAAGTTATAATAACTAAGAACTCTTTGATCCTCTATGGATCTTTTGATTATAGAAACTCTATGTTTCGGATATATTACAAGACTTGAAAGACCTTTTCAAAAAAAACTTATCTATTACAAACTATTATGGTTCCTTTTATAGGCAAGAAACCCTAAAGACTCACGAGCGTTTACAATGTACGCTCCTAATACAAACATAGACCAAGCATGCATCTAGACAAGCATGCAACTAATCATATTGTTTTGTTAATCATATTGTTTATTCGAGTAAGCTCTACATAATACGGCGCCAACCTATCTTTAATACGGCACGACTTTTACTCCATACCGAGCTTATCTCTCCCACGTGGATTCGTACTTTCAGCAGAACACGATTGCTTTAACACTTCATCAAGTATAACTTCAAGAATCCATTCTTCTTCTGAGAATCTCTTGGCAGATACTTCGCGTAATCGAGTTTACCTTAATTCCCAACAGAAGAAATGTTGTATTTTGGTTTGTGTGAAGTGAAGTGAAGTGATAAGGACAATTTGTGTGTGGCTGCAAGCAAAGGGAGAGTAGCGGCATGTATGTGATAAGTGTTTTTAGGGTAGGACAAAGTTAGGAGATGTGTTATTCATAACCTAAAAACTAGAATGAAAGTATTATTGGGTTAGTAGTTGGATTTAACCGAAAATTAGGCCTTATATTGAGCTAATATCCGAATTTTTTTTACTATTATTTGGGTTGTCCGAAAATTACGAACCGTTAGCAAATACTAAACAAAAATATGGATTGCTAATGGCCAAGCCATTTTTTTCGTTAATGTTGATGTTTAGTATTGTTATTGGTTAATTAATGACAAAGTGATTAATACTGAAATATATAAAGTGATGATGTTTTTATTTAGTATACTTTTTTGTTTGTTCAATATTTTGCTGATGATAATGTTTTAAATGAATAGCTTGCATTATATTCATAAATAAAAGTAACCCATTAAACTTACCATCATTTTAATAATTTGCTAAAAATTTAACCATTGAACGCCTATTAATCTGTAATATTCATGTATGTTAATGATAAAAATTGAAAAATGAATCTGCTATCAATTTACTTTATTATTAATTTACACGTTTTGCTTTAGAAAAAAAGATATATATGTGAAACGTCAATAAGGTTATCATCACAGACACGCAACACCGTCGATAAAGTTATCATCATGAATAACGTATAATTGAAAGACATCCGTTCGCCGTTACATATCTGTCTATTCCATGGATCCGTTCGCATAATCGAAAGACATTCGTTCGCCTAAACATATAAATGAAAAAAAATTGCTCTCCACAAAATTTAGTCACAGGGTACCCGCCGCCGCATTGCGCGGGTACCCTGCTAGTTAGCTCAAACGAGTGTGTATAATGTTGGGATTTATTAACCTAGTTAGCCAAGTAACGCAGATGAGTACGCAGCGGAATTGGATCTAGTTAAAGCAATTAGGTAATCACGTATTTAATAAACAATAACGAATAAAAGGTAAATTGAAAACTAACCTTTGGCGACAATTGCACGCAAGTGAACGAACAAGAAAACCAAAGAAAACCCAAGTATCTAAGATAGATACCTCTACGAGTATCACACACAAACACGTAAACCAAGTACGTTCGATAAGAGCTAGTCGAGAACGTTTAACAATAAACCCCTTGAGAAACACTTGAATACCACGAACAAGAAAACCCAAGAAACACTTCTCTTTTCTGCCCGAGATCAAAACCACCCAAGAAGTTGTTTTGCTTCTTTACCCGATATTGGAAAAAACGTCTGATATGTTTCTGCTTTGTTGTCCGAGAAAAACCCACGACCAGAAAAACTAACCAACTTGTTGCTGCTGCTATTCAACCAAGAATTTAGGAACAAGAACACCAAACGATTATACACTAAACACTTGGATCGAATTGATTGAGCAAGTTCTAGGGTTTGTTAAAACCCTAATCGGTTCTTGAGGATCCGATTGAGTTTGTGAGGTGAATCGGTTGTTGGGTAAGTTTAGGGATAGTAGAATATGCGTGAGAATGAGGTGAGGGTGTGTTTGTTTATATAGTAAAACAAACCGACCCTTGTCTTGGGTCCTTTGCTTGATCGACAAGCAACAAACCCAACACCCCCTCCATACCCGATCGTTTGGAAAGTCTAAGGCCCAAGGCACTCCAAACCAACCCACTTTAACAATTGGACAAGCCCATGGATCGTGAATATGGATCGGATATACATGCATGCATAATTCGGGTCTAACGTATTCAAGTAGTAAACGTTCTACACGTACACTCGTGTTTAACGTGTGTGCCCCCATAGGCTCACACACTTTTAGTTGTTTACGCGTGTTTTAAACTCCCACAAACCAACAACTCCCACTTGGGAGTTGGAGTGTCGAATGGCACACAAAACTAACGACGGAAACGCCTAGCAACGCTCTCACTCTCTTTTTAACTAAAAGTGTATGAGATAATAGTTTCAAAAATTTCTCAGTAGCATGGTCATTCAATGTCTTGCTTTAATCATCCTTTGTTATAGATACCGTTAAACCATGGATATGGATCCGAACTCATTCCATATAGTTTAACCATTTAGAATCTCGTTATAGATTTTAATTCAGATATACCAAATGTAATCAAGAATCATCTTGCATTACCCTTAGGGTCTGGCAAGACATTTATCTGATTAAATTTGGAGAGGCGCCATGGTATCTTTCTGCACATATCAAGTGGAGTAACAAATCCTTTATTAACTACAAGTGTTGTGGATGCTGCTTCACATCACTCCGAAATATAGCCTTTATAACTACCTTATTTAGATAGAGTTTTGCGTATAGTTACAAAAAATGATATCCACACATAACAGAACTTGCTTGTATCTCAAGTCTAAGGACGAAATTAACAAACCATTTTCAATATTTTACTTATGACAAGGATACAAAAGTAAATTTTGAAAGTTGGGTATCCAATATGCATCTCTAGTGAATACATATGAGTTTGGCAGGAACAATCCAAATTCTCGTTAGAATATAACCAACACTCACATTTGCCTTACATAACAATATTCGCATATTGTTAACCGACAATGGACATATTTAGAATGATAAATCATTTCATGGATTAAACATGCAAATATGGAATAACAGATTATATGAATATAATAACAAATACCTCGTATTTTTATTAATCAGAAAGTAATAATTGTCTTACAATTCCAAATTATCCAAATACTAATTAACACACAGTTTACATGAGACTACTAGCAGGTATTAAACCTATATCTCTAGTCAATTTAGAATGCTTAGGATACTTCAAAGCTTTCGTAAATGGATCAGCTAGGTTTTCATCTGTGTGAACTTTTAATATCTTCACATCGCCCATTTCAATGGTCTCTCAAAGATAATGAACTTTAGCGCGATAATGTCTAGCACCTTTAGTGATTTCGCTTTCATTAGCTATAGTAATGGCTCCAGTATTGTCACAATACATATTTATATTATGGGAACAATATTCAACCCAGAAAAGAATTTACAAATCCATACAGCCTCATTAGATGCATCACAAGCCGCTATATACTCAGCTTCTGTAGATGAAGTAGCAAATATACTTTGCTTTGTGCTTTTCCAATCAACAACACCTCCATTTAGAACAAATACATATCTAGTATGAGATTTTAAGTCGTCAACATCTGTCAGATATCCAACATCAGTGTAGCAAGAAACCCTAAGCTCTTGTTCCGTCTTTCATCCATAAACCAGAACCATGTCCTTAGTATTGCATAAATACTTAAGAATATTTTTCACAACAGTCCAGTGAAGTTCACCTAGATTCTTTTGAAATTGGCTTGTCACATTCTGTGCGAACGCAACATCAGGACGAGTACATCTCACATCATACATAATAGATCCTATAGCCGAAGCATAAGGAACTCTTTGCATGCGCTCTTTTGCAGCAGTGTCTCAAAGACCTTGTGACTTACTCAACTTAGGCTCTTCTTGCATTGGGATAGCTCCACGTTTGAATTCTCCATACAAAATCTCTTCAAGATTTTCTCAATGTAAGCACTTTGACATAAACCATTTAATCGTTTAGATCTGTCTCGATAGATCTTGATTCCAAGAATATATGCAGCTTCTCCTAAATCTTTCATGGCGAAACATTTTCCAAGATAGGATTTTACATCTTGTAACATTGGAATGTTGTTTCCCATAAGCATAACTCCCACTAGCTTTCTGATATACATATGGCTCATCTTGATTCTGAGAAAATCCAAATTTCTTGATCTCATCATCAAAACGTTTATTCCATTGCCTTGATGCTTGCTTAAGTCAATAAATGGAACGCTTGAGCTTGCATACATGGTTAGGATATTTAGGATCAACAAAACCCTCGGGTTGCTCCATATAGACATCTTCATAAAGATGTCCATTGAGGAAGGCAGTTTTGACATCCATTTGCCATATCTCAAATTCATAGAACACCACTATAGCTATGAGAATCCTTATAGCTCTAATGTCTGCCACAGGAGAAAAGGTTTCTTCATAATCAATCCCAAAGGTTTGAGTGAAGCCCTTTGCTACAAGACGAGCTTTAAAGGTGTATACCTTATCATCCATGTCGGTTTTCTTCTTGAAAAGCCACTTGCTACCAACTGTCTTGCAGTTACGAGTAAGCTCAACTAAAACCCAGACATCATTGTCTTTCATGGATTGCATTTCCATATTCATCGCATCAAGCCATTTCTTGGATTCAGGATCAAGCAATGCAGCTTTATAGTTATTGATTTCACCAAGATCCCCTAACTCATGTTCCTCAGCGTCAATGTATAAACACATACGATCAGGAGCACGTCGTGTTCTTGTGGACTTACAAATTTAAACAATATCACTTTGAGGTTCTTCAATTTCTTGACCATCCTCATCATGATGAATGCTAGTGTCTAAAGAAGGATTTGTATCTTCATCTTGAATTATTTCAAGATCTTCTAAACTCCCACTTGCTTCAAGATCCATAAGATCATTCTCAAAGAACTCAGCATTTCGAGCAACAATAACTTTGTTCTCAGATGGAAGATAGAAAGAATATCCTATAGTTTCCTTAGGGTATCCTACAAAGATACACTTAACAGCTCTAGGTTCAAGTTTGTCAGGTTTGGTAAGTGTATCACGCTTAATAAGTGCCTCACAACCCCAGACTTTTAAGTAAGACAACTTAGGGGCTTGCCCATGCCATACTTCTTATGGTATCTTTTCAACATTCTTAGTTGGAACCATATTGAGAATGCGTGCAGGAGACTCAAGGGCATAATCCCAAAAGGACTTTGGAAGAGTAGTTTGTTTCATCATAGAACGCACCATGTCAAGCAGGGTTCGATTTCTCCTCTCAAATACACCATTATGTTGTGGAGTATAAGGAGGAGTTCGATGGGAAATAATCCCATGCTCCTTTAGATGATCCAAAAACTCTTGACTCCTATATTCACCTCTACGATCAGAACGTAGTGATATTATGGTCTTCCCGAGTTGGTTTTCTACTTCCTTTTGAAACACCTTAAATGTTTCAAACACTTCATGTTTATGTTTGACAAGTAAACATAACCATACCGACTATGATCGTCGATGAAAGTCACGAAGTAATTTGCTCCTTATCTTGACGTGATTCTAAATGGGTCACATACATCTGAGTGTATTAGTCCAAGTAGATCTTTAGCCTTATCCACTTGATGTTTATAGGGTTTTCTTTCCATCTTACTAGACATGCATGAAACACACTTTTCAAGTGACTTAATATCAGATGAGTTGATAAGTCCATTGTGTTGCAACTTCTCCATGCGTTTCCTGCTAATGTGTCAAAGACGACCATGCCACAAGAGAGCAGAGTCCAAGTTTGACTTGACTCTTTTATTGCTTACAGCAAATATAGAACTTTCATTTGTATTTGAACAAGACATATCAATTTCATAAATACCATTACGACGAATAGCAGTAAAATAAACAACGTTATTCTTAGAAACTGAAATTGCATTATTCGATTCAAAACGGTTAATAAAACCATCGTCATACAGACGGGAAACTGAAATAATCCCTCTAGTAATAGAGGGAGCATAATGACAATCATTTAAGACAATAACTAATCCGCTAGGGAGACATAAATGAAAAACTCCAATTGCTTCAACTCCTGCCCGTTGACCATTGCCCACGTACAGACTTAAACTCCTGGCTTCAGCTTCCTACTTCCCCTGAGACCATGAGTAGTATGTGAGTACCACAACTCGTGTCATATACTAAGGATGTATTAGGAAAAGAGTAGAGTTCTATAGTGAAAATACCTGAAGAACTAGCTGCAAGAGACTGTTTCTTCTTTTTCATCAACTCGGCGAGATACTGGGGACAATTCCTTCTCCAATGTCCTGTCTCACTACACTGGTGACAGGTAGCATCCTTCGCTGGATTATCCTTCTTGGTTGGTTGAGGAATCTTAGGTTTGGATGCATTGTATGGCTTATACTCAGTAGCATAACCAAACTTGCTTTTTCCACTCCCATGGTTCCCCTTAGCAGCCTTAAACGATTTATTTTTCTTTTGGTTTTTCTGGACCTTCACGTATGTTATGGAGTGCAGGTGCAACATCTTTCTTCGGCAACGTCTGCTCATGTTGCTTAAGCATAGCATGTAATTCATTTACAGTCTTCCTCATGTTGTGCATATTAAAGTTCTGCACAAACGAAATGTACTCTTTAGAGAGACCGATTAGGATCAAACTAACTCCATAGTTCAGAGTAACTGGGTGACCAAGAAGTTCAAAATTGTCAATGTAGCAATTCATCTTTTAAACATACGAGCTAACCGATTGACCCTCTTCCTGCTTGCAAGCGTGAAATTCACGTGCAGTTTGTAGAAGCTCTTGTTATGCCTGTTGGGAGAACATAGACTTCAACTCCTGAAGCATGTCATAAGCACCAAGATGAGTTAGATTTCGTTGGATCTCTAACTCCATGGTCATGAGCATGAAGGCAGCTATATCCTTTAAGCCTTTGACCCAAGCAGTGTGAGTTGCAAGAGCCTCAGGAGGGATAGGGTGGCCAGGAGTTGCAACAGGTGCAACAGGTATAGGATGCTCCAAATAAGTTTCCTTATCTTCAGCTGATAGTATAATGCGAAGCTGGCGATACCAATAAATGAAGTTAGGTCCAGTGAGTTTTTGTTTCTCAAAGAAACTCCTGAGTACCGAACTGTTTCCGACTGAAGTAGTCATCTACAATTTTGAAAAGTTCAAATAATTAGTATTTTCGATAATTACATTCTTAAAAGAATTAACTACCCAATTAATTACTAATAAGACTAAGATCCATCTTACACTCCCACTTATTTACTAGAGGTCTGACCAGTGCGTAACTATATGGGACAATAGTTAAACGACGAGCGTTAATTGCATAATGCAACTCTTAGACTTTATGAGACTGTTTAAGGCATTAGTATCAAGTAATAATGTCAAAAGCATTAGTTCTCATCTTATGCCTCGGGTTCAAGGTCTGACCAAGCCAACTCGAAATAAGTTGACCAAGTATGAACTTGAAAAAATAACCAAAGGTCTGACCTAAGCGAAATAATTACCATGGGTTGGAAAGGCCCTGAGGTCTGACTAGAGAAGTCAATCCAAATGCACGTGTTCATAGTTGGATGGCATAGACTTAAAATTAACAAATAGGTATGCACATAAATTTGGTAAAAGTCGTGTACAAAGAAGCATGCAAAACAACTTTGTAACACTTATTTTAAAAACTTTTGGTAATGACACTGTAGTGATCATCATGGTTCACGGTAGCTCAATCGAACTCACGGGGAGGTAGAGGACCGGTCAAGATCAAGCAATAACCTGAAATCCTTTCGTGTGTGTATGCACTTCCTTAAACCCCCTTTATAGTTTGTTCTAGTGGGTGAGCCGTATATCCCAAGTGTCCATAGCGTCTAGTTTTTAAATTCATGAAAACTTGTTTCAATATATTAGGTCACTTTATTTTACAAAAACAATTTTTCACGAATCAAATAGCAGGTCACAATGAGCATGATATTTAGGCGTGTAAATAAATACAAATATTAATGTTATGGTTACGATATGTATTATTCCATATTGCATACAATTAGGTGTCAAAACAAGTAACAATAATGCACATAAGGAATCACAAACATATAAGTATAAACATCAATATATAAACACATATTGTTTCGAGTTCTCTCACGAGTCTTCCCCAAAAGAAGAACCATAAGACCGTCACTAAGTGCAATACCTAGATCGCCCCATACATTACAAAAAGCAATTGAGTGGGTCTTGTGGCCGGAAAACACATAAAAACCATGGCAAACTTAATTAACAATTAATTTTGCTATTTTATATATTTAATAAACAATATGTAATTCTAGTTATCATTATAATTCTAATTAACAATTAATTAATTCTAATTAACCTTTAATTAAAATTAACAAATTAATTCTAATTAACAAATTAATTCTAATTAACAATTTAATTTTAATTTGTGTGTGTCTTGTTATTTTTTATTAATAATTGACAAGTATTGTATATAGTTGTCAAAACAAAAATAAAACGAATAACTAAATTAGACTTCATGCAGCCTTTTAAACATGTTTATTAAAAGAAACGTGTAACCCATAATCGCAAAAAGGAGTTGACTCGTGATGCCACTGTTGGGATTATAGAACCTAGTTAGCCAAGTAACGCAAACGAGTACGCAGTAGAATTGGATCTAGTTAAAGCAATTAGGTAATCACGTATTTAATAAACAATAACGAATAAAAGGTAAATTGAAAACTAACCTTTGGCGACAATTGCACGCAAGTGAACGAACAAGAAAACCAAAGAAAACCCAAGTATCTAAGATAGATACCTCTACGAGTATCACACACAAACACGTAAACCAAGTACGTTCGATAAGAGCTAGTCGAGAACGTTTAACAATCAACCCCTTGAAAAACACTTGAATACAACGAACAAGAAAACCCAAGAAACACTTCTATTTTCTGCCCGAGATCAAAACCACCCAAGAAGCTGTTTCGCTTCTTTACCCGATATCGGACAAAACGTCCGATATGTTTCTACTTCGTTGTTCGAGAAAAACCTACGACCAGAAAAACTAACCAACTTTTTGATGCTGCTATTCAACCAGGAATTCAGGAACTAGAACACCAAACGATTAAACACTAAACACGTGGATCGAATTGATTAAGCAAGTTCTAGGGTTTGTTAAAACCCTAATTGGTTCTTGAGGATCCGATTGAGTTTGTGAGGTGAATCGGTTGTTGGGTAAGTTTAGGGATAGTAGAATATGCGTGAGAATGAGGTGACGGTGTGTTTGTTTATATAGTAAAACAGATCGACCCTTGTCTTGGGTCCTTTGCTTGATCGACAAGCAACAAACCCAACCACCCCTCCATACCTAATCGTTTGGAAAGTCTAAGGCGCAAGGCACTCCAAACCAACCCACTTTAACAATTGGACAAGCACATGGATCGTGAATATGGATCGGATATACATGCATGCATAATTCGGGTCTAACGTATTCAAGTAGTAAACGTTCTACACGTACTCTCGTGTTTAACGTGTGTGCCCCTATAGGCTCACACACTTTTAGTTGTTTACGCGTGTTTTAAACTCCCACAAACCAAAATATAGCCGATGACGCTAGAATCACAATCAACTAAAATAGCGAATTATACTAAAATCACCAACATGGTTTTAGTCATCTGATTTATTTAAAAGGATAGGATGTTCTAAATATTTATGAAATCTATAGATCAGTAGTTTATTGATTCAGAATGTTCTTCTGAATTGTTAAAATATATCATTAATTGAATAAAATGAATATTTTGGTAAGGGACTTATGTTGAGTGCTAGTTTAGTTCTATGCAATATTTGGTCCAACAGATTTCAACAGTTAGTAGATGAATCACTAATATCACCTTATATACCACTAGATCACCCGTCTACTAGTGAATGAGAAAATCATGGATCAGCAACAGGAGTTTTAGGGGTTGATCCAGCTCCTCTAAAGAGGTTGATGATACAACTAGATCACCCATCTACGCGTGAGTATGCAATCACATTTTTGGATGAGTGTATCAGTATCAATTGTAAAGGTTTTTCCATCAAGTTGGGGGGATTAATCTACTCACTCGCCTATAAGGAAATTCGTTCTCATTCTGTACAAAATTATTAAAAAGTGTTATCAAGAAATGATTTTAATAATTGGAAGGCGCTAGATGTGGATACTAGGGAGAAGATTAAAGAAATTATAATTCACTCTGTAAAGCATGAAGTAAATGAAAAAATGTATGACGAAACTATGTGAATATCGGGGAGATTGCTTTGTTGGGTATGCAGATGCAGGTCTGGGATAAAGAATGGGGTGAATTGTTAGACTACTTTTATTGTTAAATGTGGGCAATCATCGGCGTCCAGGCTTCATCATGCATTTATAATGATCAATGATCATGCTAGGATATATTTTAGTAAAATATTGAAAGTTGAAGATCAAGATCATCATATGGAACAAGTTAATGAGATTCTAAACTTTTAAGTGGTAAGGACCACATTCATTTCAAGAGTTACATTGTGGAAGTTCTTAGGAAACTTGTTTTTTGCTTGGATGAATCTAATCGATCTATTTTTCAGGATATGGTTCCCCATATAGCAGAGTTGTTCGAAAAGAGAAAGACATATGGTCATGCTGGACAAAACGCTGTTAGTGAAATATTACAGTCGATGCAGGGGTTTGATAACTCCTTTGCCCATGACAAAGACCTAGTCATAAAATCTCTTCTTAAAATTGGTTGTAGCCCAATATATGAAACTTCCTTAAGACACTCAGCTTTGTATCTTACCGTGGAACTGTTTGGGTGGATAAATGAAAATATTACATCTAATATAGCTCAATCTATGAGAAAGTTCTTTGGAATTATGATCAACATGATTAGTTCCTTTGAAGCAAGTGATTCTTGGGGTGATGATTTTACGGGTGTTTATGATGGTGAAAGTCAGCCTGAATTTGCCATGGCAAATAGTTTATCGGATATAACTCATCAAGAATATAGGTTTTGCCAATTTCATGGTGCATGTGTTCCAAGAAATATATATGTATTGCGAAAGTGGTAATTGGAATTTGGAAGGCTACACAAGGTGCTCTTATAATTGGTGCAAAGTTGGTTCGGCTTATATCAGAAGTGAAATTACTGTTTTATTTTGTCAAACATCTCATGCATTCTAGCTTTGTTTAAATTATACTGAAATTGATTTTGTTTAGCTTCTGCAACTATTTATAATTACTATTTAAACATGTTGTTGTTTAAATACTATCGCAATCATAAACATAACAATTATACACGAGTCCTCGCAACGGGAGCAAGGATCATATAATGTAACAAATTAACCTAAAAGAAAACATACCTTGTTAGCTTCCTTGTAAATCAAATCAAAAATCAATAAACCCTAAATTAGGGTTTAATGCAAATCTTCCCTTGTTGGAGTTGAACACAAAACCTAAGTTGGTTTCTCTATGATCGTGCACACACGTATTATAACAATTCAATTAGAATGCTAGATCAAGGATCACAATAACTAACTAAACACTTTAGATTTGTTCAAGATCAAACCCAAAATCCTTGTGGGATTTTGTAATTAGTCGACCAAGACAAAAAGAATGAGAGAATAAGAGAAGTTTAGCTAGTTAGGGTTTTTCAAGAGCTCCAAATAATGAATACAAGAGTTTGTATTTATAAGGTGGTATCTTGGAGTCCAAGTTTGAGTGGGATTTCCCTTTGGGAATACCCATCCGATCGACCAAACCCACAAGGAGAGGGTTCTAGAACCTTCTCCTTGTCTAGTTACATTCTAGTCCTTTTACTTGACATTTAACGGTCGTTAATTAACAACCTTTAAGTGTAGCGACCGTTAGTCATTTATTATTGTGAAATAATAATTAATATATAACTATATAAATTATATTATTGAATCTCATATACAACGCGTGCAATCTCATAGGCTCGAGTTTGAAACCGGGCATATGTTATAAAATATGTTCACAAACTAACAAAGCAATTGTAATAGTAGTTGGTATTTTGAAAATAACACTAGTTGTAAGAAGTATCAAAAAATAACAAAAATAAACTTACAGCAACACCTCCCAAGTATGGTAGTCGTTTTTTCTGATTTTAGATACTTCTTACTCTATGCAAGCTCTCACATATTGTTTGGTTTCTAATGAGCTACACACTCACAGGTCCATTACATGGAAGCACTTTTGTTCAAGTCCGTACACGCTCCCAAGTCAACTCTGGTGCAAGCACAAGTACAAGACTGCAGTCTGACCACAAGACCTGTATTCTACTATAAAATAGCTTCACTTCTTGTAACAAGATGTAATCAGTAGCTTAGACATTTCTAGATAATTCTTGAAGTAGTATAGTAGTTAGTTAGTTAGTTAGCTATCTAAATTCTGTATAAATACTAAACCATGTACTCCTTCTCAGTTAATGCAATACAATAACATTTTCACTTCAATATTTCCTATCTACATTTAACTAAATGGTATCAAAGCCATCACCACCACAAATTGTGGTGATGAGCCAATTCCGATGATAATAACTACCTTTCACCATCATAACAAACTCTCTCGCAAAAAATCATTTCAAACAACCACCATCAATTCAGTCACAACCACCACTCTACAACCAAAACAATCATCATTTTTCATCCAAAATGATCATTATTAATCAATAACCACCATTAATCACCATTATCACTGAACTTCTATTCAAAACAACCAAATTTCAATCAAATAGTAACGAAGACCTACAAACAGTTGAAATCGATTACAATTCCTCATTTTTTAAACCAATCAAAACTCAATTCACAAGAATTCATCATCAAGATTGATCAAATTACAAGAATCAAGAATCAGAAGTCTGTTAAAGAAAAAGTCAAAGTTTGTTAGAAAAGTCAAAGTTTGTTAGAAAAGTCAAATTTTGTTGAAAATGGCTAATTCTGGTAATTATAATGGAGTTGAAACTTGAAACCTCTAACTAATGGAACTAGAAGACATTAACTCAGTTTTTCATCCCCTTCACTTTCATCATAATGATCATCCAAGTTTGATACTCATCTCAAAGAAGTTAACTGGTTTAGAGAATTTTAGTACTTGGAGGAGATCAATTTCAATTGCTTTAAATGCTAGAAATAAGTTGAAAGTTACTGGTAAGTATGACGAACCTGCAATTGATTCATTACTTAGACCACACTGGGAAAGAGCCAATGATATGCTAGTTTCATAGATACTGCATACTGTGTCAGACCAAATCGGCAACAATTTAAGCTTTATACATTATGTGCCTGGTTTATGGTCTGAACTCAATGAACATTACTCACTATCAGGTTACTTTTGCTATTGTTCAGTTGAAACAAAATAACAGTACAATTAAGGTCATTATCAAAAGCTTAAGGGTCTTTGGGATGAATTGGATGCACTTGATGCACCTTATGCTTGCAGTTGTAAATGTGTATGTGATAATGGGAAAACCAATGGTGAAAGAGATCAAAGGAAAAGGATTATTCAGTTTCTCATGGGACTGGATGAGAGTTACACAATTGTTAGAGGTCAAATCCTTTTGTTACAGCCACTACAATCAGTTGCAAAAGCTTATAGTATACTAAGACAGGAAGAGTCACAAAGAGATGCACCTAAACAACAAGCTGCTACATCCAGTGTAACACCCCCAAAATATCATAGCGGAAGATAGTGTCACTGAGGTATTACTTTATAGTACACAGTTCAAGTTATAGAAAACGACCTCTAAATGAGACGTTTTAAAAATAGTTACCATATGATAAATAAAATCAAAGTTACAACATAAGAGGTCCCAGAGTATCATATACATAAATGTTTTGAAAGTATTATCGAATGCTTGAGTCTTCAAAATATGCCAAAAGAATCTTATGCTCCAACCTCTAGCCATCGCCTTACTGACCTGAGATAAACATGCTAAAAGTGTCAACACAAAGGTTGGTGAGTTTATAGGTTTATTGTAAATAAGATAAAAACCTTTATGTAAAAATTCATGTGACAAGTATATGTAAACCTAATCCTCATGACAAGTATATGTCAACCTAATCCTGTTATAAATCTCGCCCCTACAAAACTTGTAACATCGTAGGTCCACATATAAATTCATATTAATAAATATAAATGTTAAGTTCGTACCACAAGACTCCATATTTTATTCACCGATATATTCAGTTTTAATTGATTTGACCAGTATATTCGGTCATTTGATTGATTTCACCAGTACAGTCGGTAGTAATTGATTTCACCTATTCGGTCGGTAGTAATTGATTTCACCAGTACAGTTGGTAGTAATTGATTTCACCAGTATAGTTGGTAGTAATTTAATGATTCCTAACTTAGGCAACCTAGAAATGTTTTGTGCACTTATGTCCGTATGTAAAAACAAACCGTGTGTTTAAGTAAGGCGAGTAATATGTTTCATTAAACAAGTAGAGTATTTCATCAACCGAGTAAAATGTTTCAGGTAAATGAGAAAAATATGTAAGTAAAATGAGCATGTAAATCCTACAAGGAGTTTATAAAACAATTAAACGAGTAAACGTGAGGCTACGAACTCACTGATAAGATAACGATAGGTCACAATGATATAAAGTGTATCAAGGAGTCGTGAACTTAATGACGACCTAAAAATATATAACAATCGCGTCTTAGGTTATATATAACGTACGAAATATCATTTAAAAAATATTTATATACTCTTGACAGTGTACACATTTTTGTAAGTTTACAAAAAAATGTAAAAGTTTAGTTTTTATTAAGTCTTAAAAACAATAACAAGCCCTATTTATAAGTTGTTTATGGTTCGGGTCTTATGTCATTTTTATTAATTCACCCATTAATCATTATGACTAAGTCATTTTTAATATTATAGAAGGTTAGTGAGTCATTTTTTTATAGTGGGTCCTACCACTCAAGTTTGTATATAAAAGTGGTCAAGTGTTTTTAAATACTACTAATCATTAGCGTTAAGTTTTTATATGAATCTAGTTATCTCGTTTTTAATGTCTATGTTATTCCTAAAACGTAAATCATTATGTATTGGTTTTTAAATCCTTGGAAAAGTATCTAAATGTATTTATCAATTTTTGGTGTTCTATAGTCCTAATTAGCTCATAACATAAGTTAATTTTACAAGGTTGTTTTGGACAGCTCAATGCAGTCTTGCGGAAACATCGATAAGTTGAGTTCTACAATTTCGTTGGAAGCGGGGTTTTCAGCTATGTTTAATTTTATGTCTTAGCTACATTTCATAAAACGGGATCGAGTTCCAGAAATAAACGGAACTATAAAATTTTTACGAATGAAGTCTGATGTGAAGTTTTCGACATGTTTTATCATTTCGGCTCTAATTTACTCATCGGGATAAGTTATGAGATGGGCCACCCGGAAACGACCACAAGACATAGCTATACAATCCTATCTTATTCCCTAAATTCTAAGGTCCACTAAGTTTTGTAGCCAATTTGTTCTTTCGGGTTGTTCATAAATTAAGTTTTATAACATGTACTTAGGGCTTGTTTAGCTTGTTTTCATAGTTTAGATCATGTGTACAACCTCAAGCACATACAATAATACTACATACATCATTGAAATACATAAAAATACTTAACTTATTACAACTATATTGAATAATAAGATGAAAATAACATGAATCTTACAATACTTAGGATGAATGTTACAGGAACAACAACTAACAATATACACTTAATCCCTCCTAATCACCAACAACCTTTAACCCTTGTCCTCCAATCTTTAACCCAACCTCTTTAAACCCTTGATCTAGCCAAATATAGCTTATACAACCCTTGAAAAGCTTCAATAATAATCCATGGAAGATGATGAGATTTGTGGTGATTTTATGGTGTTCTATGGTTAAAATGGAACTAGGATCAATCAAGGAACATAAGGTTTTTATTTGTGATGGATTAAACTAGCAAGAACAAGATCAAAATGGTGAAAAAGGGTGTGTTTGGTCATTGGTTTAGAGACAAAAAGAAAGAGATGAGAGTTTACTAGTTATCTTAAGTCTTAAGGAAAGAAATGAGAACAAATATCTAGATATTTATTACTAGTTTAACTTAGCTTATAAGTTTAACAAAATATCAAGCTCATGACTCATAGGAAAAATTTTCTATGAGGTGAATGAAGATAAGTTTAGGCTAGATATTTAGTTAATTTTGGTAGTGTTAAGTTTAAAGTGTATAGTTTGATCCTGATAATTGATAACGTGAACCTTTTTAAGACGCGAAACTTAAAACCGGTAACGTAAAAATACAAAAATTATCAAAATATTAAAATTTATCAATGTACTCTATTTTAGTATATTAGATGAGTGATAAGTTTAACGGTGTACTTAGACATTATTAAAACCTAAAAACGTAGGTTTAAATACGTGTAAAATGTAAATCATAGGAAAATAACGAGTATGCATGTAAATGATCATGCACATGATTAAAGTTAACTAAAAGTAGCATAGAGTGATGTTAATATGTCCTAGAATGATTTTTGTTACGCGCGTAATAACTTAATCGTTATATATAAAGTTCAAATTTTTTCGCGATTTAGGATAAAACATTTAAGTTTTGGATAATATTAACATGAAATTTTCGGGTTGTCACACCCATTGCCATCAATACCATGATTGGTGGAAACAGACATCAGAGGTTTAACCCAAATGGGCCTTACAACCTATCTCAAAGAACCAATACCCAAAATGAAACACCAGTCTAACTTGAGAAAAGAAGCAATTTCAGGAAAGGGATCATTTGCACAAACTGCAATTGAGAAGGTCACTATGGTAATGAGTGCTACAAACTAGTTGGATACCCTATGGAAAACCCTCTTCCTGGCAAATATGTACCACCAGTTCAAAGGAATCAGCATAACAATTAGTTGGATGCCCTATGGAAAACCCTCTTCCTGGCAAAGTAAAGCCAATGTGAACATGGTTGTGAGAGATGATGAAACTCCTCTGGGTGGAAATGGAGATTCTTAAGGTTCTAGCCAATCAAGTTCAGATGGATTTTTGAGTGCAAGGATGGATATGTTGTGGAATCAATTGGATCAAGTACTGATGATGATTCAAAGCAAAGACACTGATCCCAGTCTTATCCCATCCTGCATGGCAAGTATATTTTCCATTATTTACTCCTTCATTGCTACATATGTCACTAAGTATAAGGATACTTGGATAATTAATGGTGGTGCCACTGATAGCATTTGAATTTTATTATCATTCATGTTTAACATCAAAAAATGTAACCCACCCATCCTTGTTTCCTTACCAAATGGACATGTCACAGAGGTTTACCTAATAGGCTCAGTATGCATTCACAATGACTTCATACTTCACAATGTCCTTTATGTACCTTCCCTCACCTATAACCTTATCTATATAAGCACTGTTTTGAGATCTACACACTCTTCAATCACATTAACTTACAATTCATGCTACTTTCAGGACCATAGTGGGAAAAGGACATATAGATCCCTCTGTGGTGGACTTTCACCCTTACTTCTTCAACAAAACCTCAAAAAATATCCTCAACAACAATTCTCTCACACACCAGCAACAATCACCTATGGCATGCAAGATTGGGAAAACCTTCATTTCAGGTTCTTAGTCAAATCAAAATTTTACCTGTTTCTACTTTCAAAAATTCATAAAACAAATTTACTATCTGTCCTTTGTCTAAACACTATGTTTTACCTTTTCCAGTTAGCATTTCTCATGCTCAACCATTGTTGATGATTACTCAAGGGCAACTTGGACTTATCTCTTACCAAATAAACATCATGTTGCATCAACCATCAAAACCTTTCATCAATACATACTAAATCACTTTCAAAAATTAATCAAACCCATAAGAAGTGATAATGGGACAAATTTTCTAAAAAATACACTTGATGAGTTTTTCAAATCTCATGGCATCATCCACCAAACATCATGCCCATATACCCCTAAAAAATATGGCAGGGTTGAAAGGAAACACAAACAGTTGCTAGAAATGGCAAGTCTATTCAGTTTTAAGAAACCTTTCCAAAACATCTTTGGGGATATTGCATTCTCACCTCCATTTATCTAATCAACAGAATACCCTCTAGAATCCTCAATGACAAAATCTCATATGAACTCCTTCACAACAAACCTCCTAACCTTGACCACCTCAGAATCATAGGATGCAGATCCTATGTCCACAATTACACCACTGATAAGTTTGCACCTAGTTCAACCCCAACTATACTCCTTGGCTACCCAAGAAACCAAAAAGGCTAAATTGTCTCTAATCCCAAAACACATAAAACCATCACTAGCAAGAATGCAACCTTTGATGAAAACATCTTTCCCTTTCACCAAAGTCTCACTGCATGCTCTTTTGTACCACCTATTCCACTTCCATTCTCCTTGATTTTCAATGAACAACCACCTAAAATTTCATCATCAACTAAGCCTACTCCACCTCCAACACCACCTAAAACATCACCTAATTACACACCTTTGCATACTACTGAGCCTACACCACCTATACACACTAACATTGCACAACCAAACACCCTCATTCCACCTACATTAGATGCTGAACAACCCTCTCCTACATTTACGCCATCACCTACATCTTCCAAATCACCATCCATACCTACTATATCCCCTATACCACCACCACCACCTACACTTAGAACCTCAACCAAAACCAAACACCTACCACACAAACTACATGACTATCATCACTCACTTCCTACCAAATCCTCTGTGCACAGTGTCAAGTCCAAACCCAATTTAACCAAATATATTAATTACATAAATCTCACACCACAACGCAAGCACCTCATTTGTTCCATAGATAAGTTAGTGGAACCACATACTTTTGTCTAAGCATCCAAAGACATCAGATGGGTCAAAGCCATGGAAAATGAAATCACTGCCCTTGAAGAAAACAATACTTGGGAAATCACTAAATTAACTTTTGAAAAATCTCCTATTGGTTCAAAGTAGGTATTCAAGATTAAGTATAGAGTAGATGGATCTGTTGAGAGATTCAAAGAAAGAAGGTGTAGACTACACTGAAACCTTTGCTCCAGTTGCAAAGATGGTCACTGTCATAACCTTATTGACACTTAGCATTCAAAAAGGATGGCACATTGAACAGTTGGATATTAATTTTGCATTTCTACATGGGGATCTCTATGAAGAATTGTATATGACAGTTCCACAAGGTTATCCTAAACCCACATCACCAAACATAGTTTGTAAACTCAAAAAATCACTCTATGGCTTAAAGCATGCTAATAGGAAATGGTGTGACAAGCTTACCAACTATTTGAAAGGCTTAGGATTTAAGCAGAGCTATGTGGATAGTTCCTTGTTCACCCTTCATACTGCATCATCATCCACTTCTATCCTAGTCTATGTTAATGATATCATCATCACAGGAAATGATAAACAACTCATTGACCACATCAAACACCAACTGGATCTTACCTTTATTATCAAAGATTTGGGACCCATTCACTACTATATGGGCAATGAATGTCTTATAAATTCAATTGGAATGGTCATGAAACAATGGAAGTATGCTCGTGAGTTACTAAAGAAAGTTAAATGCTACATATCAAACCTGAAGCTAATCCTCCTGATCCTAATGTCAAACTCAACAAGACTGATGGAGAGCTTCCCACTGACCCATCCTCTTACAGAACCCTTGTTGGTAAGCTACTCTATTTAACATTGACCAGGCCAAATTTAGCCTTTGCAGCTCAATCCTTGAGTCAGTTTCTCCAAGAACACCACACCTCAAGGCCTTAATGAGAGTTCTTAGATACATTAAATTTTGCCAAGGCTAAGGTTTACTCTTATCAACTCTCACTAGTCCAATCTTAACAGCCTATTGTAATAGTGATCAGGCCAATTGTCCCAACTCTAGAAGATCAATGTCTGGAAATTGTGTATTTGTTGGGAGTAGTCTTATTTCATGGAAATCTAAGAAGAAAAATATGGTCTCTGATAAGGATTTAAAAGGTACACTTTTGAGGGGTCATTTAAGCCCTTAATCGACCACTTTTATATCCGTTGCTGCTTAATTTTGTTCCTTTTCACTTTTTAGGTCTCTTGAAGGCAAAATGCTGGAATGACACTTATTTGGACGAAAAGGCGTGAATATGTGAAGAAAATGGCCAAAGTCAAAATCGAGACACTCAAGTCATTGGAATTGAAGGTGACGCCACATAAATAAAAGGCGCCGTCGCAACATGCTCCAAAATTACGACAGCTCAGAAGTGAAATTGCTATTTTGTACTTGACGGTGTCAGGCTTTAAAGAGTAGTGCGTCACAACTCAGACGGCCTAGATTCAGATTCCGATGGCGTCAGAAGAGGAAGCCGACGGCGTCACAACCACAAGGTAACTCCGTCACAAAGTTGACGTGGTCAAGACGAAACCCTAATGGCGGTGATCCGACAGCGTCACAATTAAAGAGTGATGTCGTCGCAGTTGTAACTCTATATATAGAATTCAAATTTTCAGACTTTTAGGGATGTAGAATTGTGGAGTAAAACCTAAAAACGATTTTTGGCTGTCTTGGGCAGTATCTTAGGGTTCTCATACCCTATTTTACAACAAGATAAGTAATTTACTTCATTGATTTAATTATGTCTTCAATTGTATGTGTGTATGCTTTCATGTTCACCATGTCCGGCTAATTTACTTGTGTGTTTGCTTAGATCTATGAAACCTATGTATTGAATATTGATTGGTTGTCTCTTATCTTAATTGTAATTGGCCTAGGATTGCAATAGGTCATCGTTGTGTTTTTAATGCTTGAGTAATCTTTGTGAACATTAGTTTATAATCGCCTAGAGTTGTTTTAGGCTAAAAATCCAAAGATAACCTTAGAGTTAGTTTATGAATCCTAGAGATATTGTAGGCAATAACCTTAAGGTAGTCTTAAAGAGTTAGGGAAGAAAGCATACCCTACTACCTTATAAGACACAACGCGTTAAGAATAAAGACGTGACAATTCAACCATCAATAAGAGATAACTAGGGAGTAATAGCATCTAGGTAAACACACCTTTAATCATCATACGAGCACACATCAATTAGACATAGACTACCCCTTAGCTTAGATTCGATAATTAGATAAGTAGAGTAATTGGTATAAGTACCATCCCCCAAATCCAATACCCCGAGATCGTACCTTTCTATTTTCTAAAAAATATAAAAAAGATAAAAAAAATAATATTCCTCAACCCCAAACTTAGCGTAGTAATTTCTCACTAGTATTCATATTCCCTAAAGAACGATATCAATCCCGAGACTTACCCTAATACTACACTACAACGATTAGATTCACTGCCTAGGTGATTGAAAAACTTGCTCGAAGAAAAGGAAGTTTCCTTTGACCCCAAATGTGCGTTGTACGCGTATCAAGTTTTTGGCGCCGCTGCCGAGGAAAAGAATAGCTAGTTAGTAGTCTATCTCATTTAGATTCCCTTGCTTGATTCCTATCAAGTAAGCTTTTTTTCTCATTTTTAGCATCCTCGTAAGTCTATCCTCTTCTTCGTGACCTTTGTTAGTAACCCCATCACTTTTCATCATGGAAGTTGATAACCCACCAAACAACAACCTACCACTTGATCCAACTTTTGCCAACCAACTCCGAGCTCGTATTGTTAGTGAAATTGGAGAGCTTAAGAAATTGAATAGGATAATTGAAAGTGCACTTGAGGAAGCCCTTAGGGAATCTACTGGTACTTTAGATAGTAATTCAACCTCAAGTGATTCAGATGATGAGTTAGAAGAAGGAGATTATAAGGTATTAGAATTTATGGAAGGATGTAAGGAGGATGAGGAACTTAGGGAGTAATTCATACCCTAATGGGAAGGAAACCGCCTATCACTATAACGTAGTTAACTTCTCGCGACCACCTTTCGAGCCTTGCATAAAAAGTGGTGACCCTAAAAACATTAAGATACCGTGCATGATTGGATACTTATATAGGGATCACACTTACATTGACTATAAGGCACCCATGAACATAATGTCTAGGCTCTACTAGAATTGGATCATGAGCAAGAAGTTAGGACCTATGAGGGACCCCTTTCACCCTAGGAAAGTGAGTAACTATGTTGGGAGGGTCAAAGGATTGCATGTCTTCGTAGGTAACTTCACATATAGGTGTGATTTCATGATCTTGGAGAATGTTAAGGGCATTATTGATGGGTTTTTAGGAGATGTGATACTTGGGAGACCGTTTATTGAGGAATCTAAGATGGTTTATGATCAAGAGGAAGGAATAGCCAAGTTTTCAAACAGGACCGAATGTGTTAAGTATATAATGCCCTACAAAAATAAGAAGTTTGAGGGTATTGACGACCTAGATGTAGACAACATTCCGACATTTGAAGTAGAATGGAAGAACAAGGTTTACTACACCGCTTGTCTTGAGTTAGGCCCTGAATATATTCGTGATGAGAGAAGCGTTAAGGAAATCGAATGGGCCTCTAAGATAAGAGGAACCTAGGGGCACGACTTCGAGTCTAGCTACAAGACTCATAAATAAAGAAAAGCGCTTCGTGGGAGTCAACCCATGCTTAATTGTTTGTTTGTTTGTTTGTTTGTTTGTCGTATATCTTTTCATTGATTGTTAATTCTCATGTTTGAATTTGTGAAAATGCTTTATTTTGTCTTTAACCTCGTCTTAGTTATATATAAAGATATTTTACAAAAGGGATAAGTGTAGGGAAGATTACACACATTTTTAAAAGAACATAAACATGAGAATTATGATTATTGAAAAGATATACATGTGTGTTTGTTAGAGTCAAATGCTTGTATCGAGTCATAATGGATGTTTTGCAGGAATTTTTCCAGATTCTAAAAATATAATTTTTCCAGAATTTTTTCAGAAAAACGCAGCAGACCAGTTTCTGTCAGGATAACCTGACGGCGTCATGATCGCAACTTGATGGCGTCAAGAGGAGCAGAAACAGTTTATCTTACTTTCTCCTGTTTTCTGTGCTACTTATAAATTTTTGAAATTTCTCAGGTCTTAATTTTCCAGAAAACCTGTAAACATCCATTCCACAAGCATTATATCCTAGTTTAGTAGAGTCATATATATTGTTACCACTGATTTTACGTGAAGGTTTTGTTTGTTTTCTTAAAGTGTGCAGGTTTTATTTATCAAGAATAAGATACATAAGATTGGATGGAGCTTCTTACGCATACATTCTTCTTGAAGAAGAATTTAACCACTACTTCACACGGATCCTACCGAGCTAATCAGGGGGTATTAGTTTCTTTCGTTTTTAATTACCTTCCATTATCATAACTTTGATACTTTCGGGAACATTGGGGACAATGTTCGGTTTAAGTGTAGGGAGGGAAAATAAACGGAACTTTGAAACTATGCTTATCCTTGACTATTTGCCTTGTCCAATTTCATTTGTGTAATAAACCATGAGAAATATCGGTTAGGGTAATTTTGGCACCAAATTTAAAATTTTTCATGACATGTAGGAGTGGGCCATTAGTCTTAATAAAGCGTCTCATAGATAGGAAGTTACATGACTAGCACAAAACCCTTTACCACTTAAATTCCACCCAAAAAAATGTGAGGATCGCCCTTAGATTTGTAGGAATTAAAGCATTCATCTTTAATGCTTAGAGAGTGTACCGGTAGTATAATAGATTCTAGAACTTGTTTTGTGATGCATTCCGAGATCGCTAGTGAGACTACACTTGTGTAGTTAGGAATAACTAAATGATAAGAAGCATTAGGATAACCCTTGTTTGTTACCCGTATTATAATTACTTCTTCCACATCGGTTGAGTAATTCCCCCACACCCTTGCCTACTCATCTTTAGTACACGATACCCCTAGTTAACCCCTCAGAGCCTATCCTCTTCGTGGTTCTTGATGTTTCGGTTTTCTGGAATATCAATGAAGAGCATTGTTTACAATCCACCCCCAAATGTACACCCAAATCGCCTTATCCTACCTTGTATGCACTCACTTTTAGTGCATTATTGTTATCATACTAAACCCTTAGTTCAATTATCTAGTTACTTGCATAAGTTGCTAAGTCGAGTCATATCCTTTGTACACAGTTTTGGGATGATTGGGACTCATGGGAAAAGTTAAATTTTATGAAGTGACGGGAAGGAACGTTAAATTCAAATTCCCTTTATTTACGTAATAATGTACTCCAAGTGTTTTGATCTTTTCAAATCGGGTCAAATTAATTTTAGAGTAATAAAAACTCAAGTGTAGGGATGTGCCTATAAAT
The DNA here is from genome assembly GCA_022545495.1 of Chrysanthemum lavandulifolium. NCBI lineage: Eukaryota > Viridiplantae > Streptophyta > Magnoliopsida > Asterales > Asteraceae > Chrysanthemum > Chrysanthemum lavandulifolium. The sequence continues at coordinate 163,298,067 of CM040239.1, read as the reverse complement.
CCCTATTATTTTGATGTTATCGTAGAGAATGGTAGAGTAAAAGTGTATGAAAAACAAAATTGAAAAAACATACGGGCTACCATCCTACATCTATCTTTAAATTTATGTTTGTTTGTTTCAAAGTTATCTAGAGTTTAGAGTGTCGAGTCTTGGCTTAGCAACGCCATTCTTCTCATGCTTGTAACATAAAGATTTTTGACTTGCCACCAATAAATCGCCTATCTAACCAAACCCTTTGTTTCCCTACCTTAAGCCTAACGTTACAACCCTTTAAAAGACCTCTTGGATAGTTTTTCCTAGGTACTTACGCCAAAGCGATGGAGGTTTGATCTAGTCTCAAGCCTATGGTAATCTATGTACTAGGACCGGTTAATGAGTGTTTATCTTCCATTTCCAATTTGATATATTTCATATACACCCGAGAGATGAGAGTATCCAAACACCACTTGTGAGGTGCTAGTATGTAATTTATGTGCTTGTTATGACTTTTGCGGGGCTTATACTTGTTGTGAATTGTTCTAAACTAATGCTTCATGACCCCTAACTTATAAATTAATTGGCCAAAAGCACATTTGCTTGAGGACAAGCAAATACCAAGTGTAGGGATATTTGATAAGGATTTAAAAGGTACACTTTTGAGGGATCATTTAAGCCCTTAATCGACCACTTTTATATCCATTACTACTTAATTTTGTTCCTTTTCACTTTTTAGGTCTCTTGAAGGCAAAACGCTGGAATGACACTTATTTGGACGAAAAGGCGTGAATATGTGAAGAAAATGGCCAAAGTCAAGATCGAGACACTCAAGCTGCTGGAATTGAAGGTGACGGCATCACAGTCAAAGGGCGACGTCGTCGCAACATGCTCCAAAATTGCGACGGCTCATAAGTGAAATTGCTATTTTTTACCTGACGACGTCAGACTTTAAAGAGTAGGGCGTCACAACTCAGACGACCTAGATTCAGATTCCGACGGCGTCACAACCACAAGGTAACGCCATCACAAAGTTGACGTGGTCAAGACGAAACCCTAATGGCAGCGATCCGACGACGTCACAATTAAAGAGTGACGCCGTCGCAGTTGTAACTCTATATATAGAATTCGAATTTTTAGACTTTTAGGGAGGTAGAATTGTGGAGTAAAACCTAAAAACGATTTTTGGTTGTCTTGGGCAGTATCTTAGGGTTCTTATACCCTATTTTACAACAAGATAAGTAATTTACTTCATTAATTTAATTATGTCTTCAATTGTATGTGTGTATGCTTGCAAGTTCACCATGTCCGGCTAATTTACTTGTGTGTTTGCTTAGATCTATGAAATCTAGGTATTGAATATTGATTGGTTGTCTCTTATCTTAATTTTAATTGGCCTAGATTGCAATAGGTCATCGTTGTATTTTTAATGCTTGAGTAATCTTTGTGAACATTACTTTATAATCGGCTAGAGTTGTTGTAGGCTAAAAATCCAAAGATAACTTTAGAGTTAGTTTATGAATCCTAGAGATGTTGTAGGCAATAACCTTAAGGTAGTCTCAAAGAGTTAGGGAAGAAAGCATACCCTACTACCTTATAAGACACAACGCGTTAAGAATAAAGACGTGACAATTCAACCATCAATAAGAGATAACTAGGGAGTAATAGCATCTAGGTAAACACATCTTTAATCATCATAGTAGCACACGTCAATTAGACATAGACTACCCCTTAGCTTAGATTAGATAATTAGATAAGTAGAGTAATAGGTAGAAGTACCACCCCCCAAATCCAATACCCCGAGATAGTACCTTTGTATTTTCTAAAAAATATAAAAAAGATAAAAAATAATCTTCCTCAACCCCAACCTTAGCGTAGTAATTTCTCACTAGCATTCCTATTCCCCTAGAGAACGATATCAATCCCGAGGCTTACCCTAATACTACACTAAAACGATTAGGTTCATTGCCTAGGTGGTTGAAAAACTTGCTCGAAGAAAATGAAGTTTCCTTTGACCCCGAACTCGCGTTGTACGCGTATCAGTCTCAAGGTCTTCTATAGAGGCTGAATATAGAGCTCTTGCAGATACACCCTATGAAGTATCCTGGATCAAATGTTTTCTCAAGGACCTACTTGTCCCAGTTTCTACACCAATAAAGATCCTATGTGACAATGCATCCTCTATAGCCTTGGCTTCCAATCCAGTCCAACATGCAAGGTCCAAGCATATAGAGATAGACTATCATTTTTTCAGGGACAAGGTCAAAGCAAGTATTATTTTACCTACATTTGTACCCTCCAAAGCACAAATAACTGATATCCTCACTAAAGCTCTACATAGGCTACTACATTTTAATTGTTTTTCCAAATTAACCATTTGTGATCCATACACAATGCCAATTTGTGGGGGATAATGAACTACACACTCACACATATCCATTATATGGAAGCATTACTGATCAAGTCCATACAAGCTCCCAAGTCAACTTTGTTGCAAGCACAAGTACAAGACTGCAGTCTCACCACAAGACATGTACTCTACAATACAATAGCTTCACTCCTTGTAATAAGATGTAATAAGTATCTTAGATGTTTCTAGATACTTCTACAAGTACAATTCTGTATAAAAACTAGACCATGTACTCATTCTCAGTTAATGCAATACAGTAACATTTTCACTTCCATATTTCCTCTCTACATTTAACTATAGTTTCCTCGATAATTTACAATGTAAGACGATTTAAAACCCCACACAAATGTGATGATTTTAGCTAACATGTCATAGTCAAATATCACATGTAACAATCCCCGGATGCAACATGCTACAACGATAGTCATCCCTGAAATAGCCACAGTGCTAAAAGATTGGAAGCTGACCTTGCTTTAAATCATTTAGCTATCAGTTGCGAAGACTTGCTTTGCAAAGATGCAGAGGACGATATATGTTGCAAAGGTTGAGAAAGGTATTTGGAAGGCTATTTTGGATCTTCCATTGCCATTTTGTTAACTTGTGATTCTTTTTAGTTTTGTAAAATCTCGAACTCATATTATGTTAGAAAATGAAATAAAAAACAACAAGTTCCCTTATGCTGTTATTCATGCTTGATGATTGATAACTTAATCCATTAGTCAAAGTTAGAGATATTTGATCAAATATTAATTTACTTGATGATGAAACATTCAAAATGATACACATGAACTGAAATATACCTCCATAGGAAATAATTTAACATACTGAACCGTTATAAACAAACGACAAAGTAAAGAGGAATAAAACGTTTACAAAAAATGTTTTGATTTCTATATGTTTTATGTTTAACAGTTTAAGTTTTAGGTAAGAATAAAATGTAGGTTTTAGTAGAGGTACATTTGTATAATGATGTACATAGGCACATAGCATGCAAAAAAAGAAGCCAGATTATTTGAATTAAAACTTTCGTAGGCTTTTTACCGGGATTTTCAGTTGAAATTAGAACCAAATAACTGCTAAGAAGAGACTTAACTGAGTTGAGTAGTGTGCTTAACACTATTATTAGCTAATTGTCAAGGGTATGTGATAGTGTATAGGAGTTTTAGCCCGAATGACTAAAACCCATACTGTTATAGCCAGCTCATAAGCCTCAAAGCCTAACAAACATTTCATGAAACCCAAGCAAACATTGGCTAGACACTAGCATCCTTGACTAGATAACGAATTCCATGGCAAGGACACGCCTCAGATTTTATTCACAAAAATGTTTCACGTCCATGCCATGTGTAACACTCGTTCAGAGGTAATGCCATAAGAATTTCGCTAATACATGCAGATCTGGTCGACAATCCCCTTAACCAACTGAGTCAATCATTGCACAACACATGTCATTCTTGTCTTCTCCATATGATGAGCACCACGTGGTTCATCCATAATCATTTGATCGTCCACAACCATTGGATCACTTCCACGTGTCACGCACATCCTCAAATGCATCCCTATAAATACTAGGTGCATTTGGAGAGAAAGACCAAGCTAACATAAGCTATCTTATCCACTGAAACACACATTAATCGTATATGACTGTGACCCCGACTCAAGATAAATCAATCTTATCTCAAGGTCCTTACCGAAAGCGGGAAACTGAACATACGATCATCCTTCATCTTATAACACACCTTTGAAATGGATGAGAAAGTGGAAGAGAAAGTGGTCATTAATGAAAAACAACTTGATCAACCAATCACCATTGGAAAACACCTCCCACACCAGGTAAAAAGTAACTCGTTGAACCTAGAGAGGTCACACTCCATGACCACTCAGGTCAATGACCTTATCTAAGCAAGAATCATTCTTCATGTGAAAAATAAAACCTGGGTTGCAAACTTAGTCATGTTTGTCCACTACACATATATGAACAAAGCATGTCCTAGAAACAACAATCCACTACCTCCAATTGACTAGTAGAATCACTATTTGGCTTTAAGTACAAGTGATTTCTTGAACCCTACAAAGGCTACCATAAGATACTTATCAAAAACTCAGACGAGGATAAAACAACATCTTGCACAAGCCAGGGGATATACTATTACACAAATATGCCTTTCGATTTAAAGAATGCAGGAGCCACATATCAAGAACTGGTTGACGAAGAATTCAAGAGTCTGATTGGAGTAAACCTAGAAGCTTATGTGATGACCTGGTAATCAAAATAAAAACTAAAGATGCATTAATAAAGGACATAGTTGAGACATTTCAAAACCTAAGAAGAATCAAAATGAAGTTGAATTCAGCTAAATGTACTTTCAGAGTTGAGGATGGGCAATTCATGGGTCACAACATCAGCCCAGGGGCATTAAGGCAAACCCAAAGAAGATCCAGGCCATACTGGACATGATATCTCCAACAACCCTCACTCAAACACAAAGCATGAATGGCAAAATTGCAGCTCTCAGTTGATTCTTATCACGAGTTGCCGACAATTCTCTTCCATTCTTCAAAGTAATTAAAGATTATGTGGAAAAACTAAAATTAAAATGGTTATAAGAAGCTGAGGTTGCTTTCCAGCTAAAGGACCTAAAGGTCTTTTTAATTGAGTTACCAACTTTGACAGCCTCGAATCCAAGTGAGACACTTACCATATATTTGGCAACATCTTATGGAGCTATTGGATCTGTCTTACTGGATGAATGAGACAAAAAAAAACAAATTCCAGTCTACTTTGTAAGGAGAGAACTTCATGATTCATAATTACGCTACTCACCTATTGAAGATACTTCCAGGCCCATCCAGTAGAAGTCATCACTAACAAACCTCTAAAGTAGATATTGTCAAACCTTGACAATTCAAGTAGGCATATGAAATGGGCAATCACTCTAGAGAATATGAAATAACATTCAAACCTTGGAATGCAATCAAAGGGCAAGTGATGTCTGACTTTCTAGCAGAAGTATATTGTTATGTACCTGAACAACCAACCACACAAGGAAAGGAGAAGCAAGTCACTCAAATGAAACGCACTACTAAACTAATCCCTCAGACATGGACACTATTCACATATGGTGCTTCAAATAAGACAGGCTCAAGAGCTGGAATGATTCTAATTATCCTAGACAATTAGGAATATACATATGCTCTATGTTAAAATGTAAGTACTTCTAACAATGAAGCTAAATATGAGGCCCTACTAGTATGCCTCATAATAGGAAAGACAATGGAAGTAACAAAGTTGCAGGCAAACACTAATTTATTACTAGTAAGTAAGAAAGTATTAGGAGAGTGCAAGGAAAAAGGAGACTCGATGACAACTTACTTGGATCAGTTAAAGGAAATACTACATACTTTAAATGTTTTAGCATAACCCGAATACGTCGGTCATTATACAAGCGAGCATACTCCTTTAGCAATTTGGCAAACTTGGCATAACACACAAATAAAGTGGTATGAGTAGAAGAAATACAAAAGAAATATATCGAAGATGGGCAAGAAGTTTCTCAGGTAGAGGAGGAAATGAGCCACCTGGATGGCTCCTTTGGTTAATTACTTTAGCCAAGGCCTATTTACTGAAGAGAAAGAGGAAAACCCAAAAGATTAGGCGAAAATCCTCCAACTATTATTTCAAAGATGGAGTTCTTTACAGAAATGCCTTTATGGGATCAATGACAAGGTGTGTAGGGCCAATTCAGGAAACAACAATCTTACAAGAAATACACAGGGGTGTATGCGGTATGCACTCTGGTGCAAAGGCAGTTGCAGCCAAAGCAATATGCATGGGTTATTACTAGCCACCAGTAAACAATGACACCGCCACACTACTAAGCACTTGTCATGCTTGTCAATCTTACGAAAGTGTTCAACGTTCCCCTCCACATGTCCTGATTCATATCAGAACACCTTAGCCATTTCAAAAATGAGGAATTGACATATGTGATCCACTACCAACAGACACAGGCAATGTTAAGTTCCTTATTGCTATTGTCGATTATTTCACCAAATGGATAAAAGCCAAACCTATGGCTAGCATTACTTGCAAAAAATTATTCAACTTTGTTTTTGATCAAATTTGTTAATAAATAAACCATAAAAAAGTTTATTTATATTTTAAGGTCTTCTAATGTTTTTTCAATAACAAACGTAAAATCATTTTAATGAAACAAATAAAATATGTAAAAGGTTTGAGCCAATAGTTTACTAACACACTTTTACTAAACATAATTAAAACCATATCAAAACATGTTTAGTAATAAGTTATATAAAACCAAAGACATTTTTATATAAACATTAAACAAGTAATATTGTTTACATCTTATAGAAATGCATATGTATAACTAGTGTTTACATAATATAGAAATGTATATATATATACTTTGTATATATTGTAATGGGTAAAGTAATGGGTAAAAACCAAAGTCCATGACCCATAACCCATGACCCATGATCTATTGACAAGGTACAATGAATGTTGTTGGGTAAAAACCAAAGCCCATAACCCATACCCATGGAGCATGATCCATAACCCATAACCCATTGCATGACATCATGCATGAAGTCATGTTGGGTATTATCCATGATCCATGACCCAAAGTCCAGGACCCATGACCCAAAATCCATAACCCAATGTCTAGGTACATTCAATCTTGTTGGGTATCCATAATCCATTACCCATAACCCATGGTTCAAAACCCATAACCCATAACCTGGTTTGCAACCCGAAATCCGGACTAAACTGACCCAGTAGCCAGATCCCTAGGTTTTCACTAGTCGGATCCATCTGGGGAGGGATCCGTGGGACAGTAGAAAAGTTTTTGTCTATAAATAGTGAGCCATTTCTCTCTTGCTCACTACCACTTCACATATACTTTCTCCCAGTATTCTAACATCTCTAACCTCTGATCCAATGGATCATTCTATGTAGTTTTATGTTTGTGTGATTCTCTAGGTTCCTTTTAAAGGAGAGATCACCACCTCTTGAAGACGTGCAAGCTCAAGGTCATGAGTTGCTAAGCTTCGTCATCATCAAGACCACTGAAGTGTATCTTGTTGATAGTTCTTTCCTCCCTCCATAGAAGTGTTGTGTTGCAGGAATTAGTGAAAGGTGCTGAAGGGTCGTGTCAAAGGCATTAGTGAAAGGTGCCAAGGGTGTACATTCGATAAGGTGCATAGATATAAAAGTTAGATAGTTTGGGTTAAAGGATGTTGATATCCTTCTAGTGTTGTAACAAGGAGTGTGTCTCCTTTGGGGTAGTTGTGTTGTGGTGTAGTGTTGGGTAGTAGTTCCTCCTTTGTAATGGAACTCGGTATCTAGCCTTGTACCGGATAAAGTGTAAGCGACGTTGTGATAGGTTTGGTTCTACCCCGTGGAAGAACTCGGTGTCTAGCCTTGTACCGGATAAAGAGTAGGCGACGTTGTGAAGGCTTCTCCGCCATATTAAGGAGCTTGTGTTGTGTAGTGCTTACGAAATATTGAGTGGGGTACTCAGAGAGTGGAGTAGGGCAAGGAAGGTGTCCGTGTAGCCGAACCACTATAAATACTCGTGTCATGGTTTTGTGTTCCTTTACTCTTTATCTTTGCATTAATTACTTATATGCTTATCTATCAATATCCAACACACATAGCAAATAGATTGACATAAGTTAATCTAAATAGTTTAAAACCAAGTTTTAAATGGTAAAACTATTCAAACCCCCCTTCTAGTTTTCCACAATTGGTACCAGAGCTTCGTTACCAAGTTTCTTAGAGTATATTGTACTTTAAAAACGTGATACGATCCGTGTATGTTTGAAAACTACAAAGAAGGAAATTTCTTAAAACAAAAAGTCATGTTTTAGAAATTCTTATACTTTAAATGTTGGATAGTGATAGATCATTCTAACATCTTTCCTTTTGAGAAATCTTCATGTTAGGATTCTTTTGATGACTTCGTTCTATCCAAAGAGCAATGAAGTCAAACATTCAAGGAAGAACCCAAGAGTAATCACTGCTTTCTTTCACAAAGTACTATTGATTACTTTAAAGGCTCATGAAGTATTCCGGGTCTATGGTTTCTAAAAACCATAAAAAGAGAATATGACAAAGGTATGTTCCCTTACCCACAACTAGTTGATCTATTCATGTAGTAACCATATATGGATAAAATGATGATATATGTTTTCCTCTCTTAATAAAGCTTTATAAAAACCGTGCATACATATATAGAACACTATATGAATATATGAAGTAGGCTTCTAACATTAAATTTGCAAGTCTCTAAAAAGTCTCTCTTCACTACTTTCCATTTTATTACATCATCGGGGAATAGTATTCCTCTTATATTCTCTCAATAAACGTGGAAGTTTGTCAAACCTACGTCGTCATCACACATTAGATTATTAATTCACTATCATTCGATAAACAATTAGCTAAATGTCTATTCAAATAGGAATATAGTCATAATCTCATTCTACAAGTTCTTCTAAAAAATAAGTTACTGCATAACTTATTACATGTGAAAGAATAATCCAAATCATCCCATTAATTATCTGCAGTGCCGGATCCCTAAAGTTGTACTAGCCGGATCCCTTAAAAAAGGGATCCAGGGAACCGTGTAAACAGACAATAGAAGAATCGTTTCTGTTTAAACCAAAAACAATCCATTTTCCTCTTCCTAAAACATAGAACGACCTAATCTCAGTTTCCATCATCCTAGGGCTCCATACTCTCAAGCATCTCGATCCTAAAAATCATTGTAAGTAATTACACTCATGTTATCTATTCCTCATCATCTCCATCCTAGGGTTTATGTTTTTAAAACTTTTAATTGATTTCAATTTTTCATATCACCAATTGGGAACTTGTTTGTTGCAAAATTGTTTCAATACAAAAAGGTTCTACATAATCAAGGATTTTCAAAACAGCATTGTTAATACAAGTTAAACTCATAAACCCATCTTGACAAATTTTACCTAATTGAAATATTTTTTCTCTAGGATCAAACATGCCTAAAGCTACCCAACAAGATCATCATGACACCATTCACTACCTTACTAGATACTATCGCAAAGAAGGGCTATCAAAAAGTGATCGCAAAACCTTCAAAATGCTCCAAAAATGACTTATCCACGAAGGTCGTATAGTTAAGGAATGTTTCCTTGAAAACACCGAAATTCACCAAGTCTTTTCCGCAATCAACTTTGATTGTCTCCTAGAAATTGATGAAAAAATTTGTCCGGTCTTCATCTTTGAATTTTACAAGAGTGTTAGGATTGCCCGAAACAATGATGAAAGTATTTCAATCGCTTTCATTATAAACACCCAAAGCATCATCTTACCCTCAACTCGTTCGCACAAATCCTTCGCATACCATGTGAAGGAATTTGTATGTTTTCCAAAGATTGGTAAATTGCTACTCAATCCTTCGCACTAGATCCTAAACCTATCTATCACACTCCACTTGACGACCCAATAATTGTTCGAGACACCATCTTAAAAAAGAGAGTCGACCAATCTCGCTACAACCGCAACAAAGAACGATTCCATCGTGATCCCTATCAAATGGAACTCTTTGAGATGTTTCCCATTTACAAAAAGTGGTAAGAAATCCTTAGTGAAAATGTCATTTTCTTGGTTGGAAACAAAGACCATCCCAATGCGGGTCTTGTCCAAATGATCTATTGTCTCATTCACCAAAAGCCTTTCAATCTCGCCTATTACATGGTTAAAAGAATGGTAGGTGTGTTCAAAACCGACAAAATGGTTCTTCCTTATGGTATGCTCCTAACACAACTCCATGAGTATGTTAGTGCAATGCAACCTACCCCTATTACCGATGATCATTTTCTTGCCAACCATGTTATGGTACCTCTTACCAAACAACCTCCCAAACGATTCATGATCAATAGGAAAAGGCCCGCGCTCTCTCGGACTCTTCGGATGAAGATGAATAAGTTGAAGTCGATCCCGTTTCTAATTATCAAATCGACCCCATGACTTACTATGAACAACTTCCCACTCTTCCAAATGAATCTGAAGAATTCAAGAAAACGAAAGGGATGTTCGAGTTTCTAACTCATTTCATCATGAATTTGGGAAAGAAGAAGAAGTGAAGAGATTGACGAGAGAAATATTATGCTCCATGACTTTCTTTATGGTTATTTTAGAGGTTTTGTGATTGTCAAAACATTGTATGCTCATAACTTTGTGCAAGACTTACTTAGTTGTTTTTACTCTAATATATGGTCTTTATCGTGTTTACTCACCTATAGGTTGTCTTTATGTGCTATGCTTTCTGTGCTTTTACTTGTATATATGCATGTTTCCAGTAGAAATCATTAGTTTTAGAATTCGACACCTAGAACAAAATTTTGCACGTGTTCTGTAAAGAAAATAGTCCCAGAAGCTGGATCCCTGGGATATAACTAGCCGGATCCCTCAAATGAAGGATCCGTGGGATCCGGGTGAACATAAATGGATTTTTAAGCATCTTCACATCAATCCAATCTTCCAGACCCTATTAGACTAGTTAAACTTGATACATTAAGATCACTTAAGTCCACCTTAGGCTCATATGATCTCACATCCACTCATGGATAACTTAAGATCACATTCAAGGTGCTTTTGATTTATCACTTCTTCAAAAAATCATCATATTTCCGCTCCAATTCTCACACATTATTCCTCTCATCTTAAAATACTTAGTTTCATATTTCTCTCAATTTTAGTAAACTGATTTTAGTCATCTTGATCTTAAAATAGTCTAAAAACTAGTTTTTCATTTCTTATAATTTTTAAGGAATTTTCTAAATTTTCCTTAGATCATCATCTGATCTCTAGGATCATTTGACTCCATTAGACACCCTCAAAATTCTTAGTGTCATCCTGGATCACCCATTGGTGTTCATAAAAACTCCATATCCTTCCATAAAAGACATCATTAGCTACCCTCACTCATTACACTTGATCATTTAAGTCTCATATCATTTAAGACACTTGAAGAGACTGAAACACTCAAGATATGTAGGTACTAGACCTTACTAAAACCTTATATTTCTTTTCCTTAGCTTCTGAGAGCTGGATCCCTAGGTTTAGCCTAGACGGATCCCTCATGTTAGGGATCCGTTGGAACCGGCTGCACAGACTAAGCCATTCCTACTTAAGACAATCATTTCAAATCTTCCTTGTTAATTTGAACACTCCACATTGTCTTAAATGACTTCCTAGATCAGTACAAATATGTAGTTCAATCCTGTGCATGCAAATCATTGCAATTTGAAAGGTTCTTAGGGGACGTTTTGTACGATGGAATGGAAAGCTGAGAAACGGAATGGAGAAGCATTCTCGTGTTTGTTTGTGTTGAGAATGGAATCGGTGAATCAATATTTGATTCTCTTTCCATTCTTCCCATTCTCTTAAAATAGTGAAGAAAGGAGAGAATTGGTGAATAAAAGGGAAGGGATTCTATGGTTGATTCTTTCGTATAATAATTAAAAAAAATTGATTTCAATCATCGTCTTCAAATGTTTTGTTTATTTTATTTTTTTATTTTTTTTTCCTTATTTGAAATACAAAAATTAATAGGTTGATATCAAATCTTCATATCAACGTTTGTATTTTAACCTTTTCTTATAAAACCAGTTATTCAAATACTATTTTTTTTTAATTTTAATGTTCGGGTTTCTTCAAAATTCGCTACAATTATTATAAATAAATATTATTATAATTAATTTTCAATTGTGCACATTATTACGAAATGCACCCAACAGAAGATCCTCCAATATTGATTTTGCGATAGAAGGTTTAAGGTAGCAATTTAAATAATCATATTATTTTAATGATGATTTAGGTAATCAAATGTTTAAAACGAAAATTTAAATGATAAAATTCATTTTTATTCATGTATTATATATACAATAACCAAGCAAGAGAATGCTCTATATCACACGCATTTTTTATTTGTACCAAACAATAGAATCGTTATTCTTTCTCAAACATGATTCACTTTCTCTACGATTCCATTCTCTATTACGATTCCATTCTATGGCATTCTCTCATACCAAACGTGCCTTTAGTGGTTTAAGCTTTAATTCACTTACCAAATCCTTCTCATTATAAACCACTTATGTTAGAACTTCCATATCACCATTTACACACTCATTCTCAGTAGCTAAAGCCTTATTCTTACACCTTTCCTTTTCTATCATTTCACCATGAGAAAAGCTCCTAGTGTCAACTCATCAACCAAAGAACCTCTCAAAAAATTGCTCGGGTTATTCATGAAATCTCTTCAAACGAATCATCGCCCGTGAAAGCCTCAAACACTAGAACTCCCTCACAACCAACTCTACCAATCAAACCAATTCCCAAAAGGATTGTTCCCACAAGAAAACCCTTGCCAAACACTACTATACCTCCTAAACCAAACACCCCTACTTCCACTAAACCATCACCTCTAGTACCTAGAGCTATTTCTTTCACCACTCCACTCTCATCCCTACACCTTTACAATTTAGAGGACTTGACACCTAGGCCATCTCATCTACCACCATTGCCAACATTTTCCTCAATTGAGAAAATGGTGCAACAACAATCTCCTCACCAAAACTTTGGTGTTGAAACAACACTAGCACCCGTATATTTTTCTCCATCACCCTCAAATAGTCCATTTTGGATTATGAGGAATCATCAAAATCAACAACCGAATCACATGGAAGTAGATACTTCTCTACCGTCACCATCACACATATTCCACCACCTTCACCCTTAGTTGAACCACATCCAACCTCATCAAATGTGCCTCCACAAATCCCTCAATCTTTTGTGGAACATTCACCTTCTTCATCAAATCTTCCACCTCAAACCACTCCATTCCTACCACTACGATTCCCTAGCCATGGCAATGATTGCTTTCATTGTCAACATGTCGAATGACTAGTCCATGAAGTACGTGACGAATTATGTTTCTTGTTCTATCACCTTCTCGAATGTTTTGATGAGGTCAACAAATCTACTCGTCCTTAGAACTTAGGAATACAAGCACAATGGTGCTCTTCTCTAGTCTTAGACAAAACTTAGAAACGATAGAAAATGTACTACATGTTTGTATCATTCTCTTATTTTTAGAAATATGTGTATCATTTCTCATGATTTATTGAATGAAAATACATGTTGTATGCTATATGGTTATGAGAATATGTTTGTTTCTATAATACATAACTCATTTGGATGTCAACATCACTTTTTACATCTACATTGCTGTCAAAAGAATGCAGGTACACGGTTCCCTCAATTTTGCCTAGATGGATCCCTTACAGGAAGGATCCGTGGGATCCGTGCAACAGAAACATATTTCCTTACTAATATTAATCTCATTTGCAGGAAATTATGCAACATATACTTGTTTTCTAACCTTTGTTTTGTAGATTTTGAAAATACACATGAAGACTTTGACACCCTCAACAAGGGGGAGCTTTTCGTCAAAGCTAAGTATTGCAAAAACACTTGCAATACACTCACTTAGGTTTTCTATACTACATGACGTCCTCCTCAAAAGAGAGCACTCGTCAAGGGGGAGCATTTCGTCAAAAAGGAAACCATTGCAAAAATAATTGCAATACAGTTTTTTAGCTTTCCAATTACTTGACGCCCTCAACAAAGGGAAGCATCCGTCAAGTGGAGCTAAGACGAGAATCTTTCTCTCCTCTTACACTCTATTTTTCATTTTGTTAATTTTCAAAAGTTTTTCCCAAAACAACGTGTTAGTTTCTTTTCGACGCTCTTTTTGTTTCGACAAAAAGGGGGAGAAGAGAGTAAAAACTCCAATTCAAATTTTTACGAATTTTATTTTCCTCTTAAAATAATCTTATGTTTTGTCATCAACAAAAAGGGGGAGATTGTTAATACAAATAAACCATAAAAACGTTTATTTATATTTTACGATCTTCTAATGTTTTGTCGATAACAAACGTAAAATCATTTTAACAAAAAAAATAAAATACGTAAAAGGTTTGAGCCAATAGTTTACTAACACACTTTTACTAAACATAATTAAAACCATATCAAAACATGTTTAATAAATAAGTTATATAAAACCAAAGACATTTTTATATAAACACTAAATAAGTAATATTGTTTACATCTTATAGAAATGCATATGTATAACAACTAGTGTTTACATAATATAGAAATGTATATATATACTTTATATATATTGTAATGTGTAAAATAATGGGTAAAAACCAAAGTCCATGACCCATGACTCATTGACTAGGTACAATGAATGTTGTTGGGTAAAAACCAAAGCCCATAACCCATACCCATGGAGCATGATCCATAACCCATGACCCATTGCATGACATCATGCATGAAGTCATGTTGGGTATTATCCATGATCCATGACCCAAAGTCCAGGACCATGACCCAAAATCCATAACCTAATGCCTAGGTATATTGCATCTTGTTGGGTATCCATAATCCATTACCCATAACCCATGGTTCATAACTCATAACCCATAACCCAGTTTGCAACCCGAAATCCGGACTAAAATGACCCAGTAGCCGGATCCCTAGGTTTGCACTAGTTGGATCCCTCTGGGAGGGATCCGAGGGAACCGTGGGACAATAGACAAGTTTTTGTCTATAAATAGTGAGCCATTTCTCTCTTGCTCACTACCATTTCACATATTCTTTCTCCCAGTATTCTAACATCTCTAACCTCTGATCCAATGGATCATTCTATGTAGTTTTATGTTTGTGTGATTCTCTAGGTTCCTCTTAAAGGCGAGATCACCACCTCTTGAAGACGTGCAAGCTCAAGGTCATGAGTTGCTAAGATTCGTCATCATCAAGACCACTGAAGTGTATCTTGTTGATAGTTCTTTCCTCCCTCCATAGAAGTGTTGTGTTGAAGGCATTAGTGAAAGGTGCCGAAGGGTCGAGCCGAAGGCATTAGTGAAAGGTGTCAAGGGTGTACATTCGATATGGTGCATTGATGTACAAGTTAGATAGTTTGGGTTAAAGGATGTTGATATCCTTTTAGTGTTGTAACAAGGAGTGTGTCTCCTTTGGGGTAGTTGTGTTGTGGTGTAGTGTTGGGTAGTAGTTCCTCCTTTGCAATGGAACTCGGTATCTAGCCTTGTACCGGATAAAGTGTAGGCGACGTTGTTATAGGTTTGGTTCTATCTCATGGAAGAACTCGGTGTCTAGCCTTGTACCGGATAAAGTGTAGGCGACGTTGTAAAGGCTTCTCCGCCACATTAAGGATCTTGTGTTGTGTAGTGCTTACGAACTCTTAAGTGGGGTACTCGGGGAGTGGAGTAGGGCAAGGAATGTGTCCTTTTAGCCGAACCACTGTAAATACTCATGTCGTGGTTTTGTGTTCCTTTACTCTTTATCTTTGCATTAATTACTTATATGCTTATCTATCAATATCTAACACACATATCAAATAGATTGACATAAGTCGATCTAAATAGTTTAAAACAAATTTTTAATCGGTAAAACTATTCAAACCCCCTTCTATTTTTCCACAAAATCATCTCTCGCTTTGGAGTACAACAAACAATTTTATGTGATAATGGTGCTCAATTCGTGGGAGAACCATTCAAGTCATGGTGCACGAATATAGGGATCATCCAAGAAACAACTTCACCTTACGATTCTCAGGCCAACGGATAGGTGGAAGTAGCCAATCGAAAATTGGTGGTAGGTATCAAGAAACAAAGAAGAGACAATGGAACACAGTTGGTGAAAGAAGTATCCAGTGTTGTATGGCTCATCGTTCTTTTCCCAAAGAATGCACAAAGGAAACACCATTCAGTCTTGTCTATGGAACTGAAGCAGTCATACCCGCTGAACTACTCATCCCAATAGCCCGAGTGGCTATGGTCGACCAGGATAAAAATGAAGAAGCATTGAGGCTAGACTTAGACCTCGTGAAGGAAAAAAAAGGATCAGAAAACTATTCTATTAACACATTTTAAGCAAAGAACGGCTAAGTATTACAACAGGAAGGTCCGTCTAGTCTCATTAAGCCTAGGGATCATATCTTAAGGAAAAACGAAGCAAGGAAGGCAACAAGTATTGGAAAAATGAGTCCTACCTGGGAAAGCCCATATACGATTAGGATAGCCAATCCTAATGGCTCCTACCTACTAAATGATAGACTTGGAGATGACGTGCCTCTAGCCCGGCACGCATCTAACATGAAAAAAATGTTACGTCTAGGTATGTATCATTTACATTTGTAAGGGGATGAAAATTTGGAAATGATATGTTAAGTTTCATCAGGTACTTAATGAAAGTTTCTTTGTTTCTACAAACTTTTACACTTACAACATTTTATGTTTATAACACTAGCCGATTGACCAGCTGTGAACAAACACATCCTGTCTCTTGCATCCGTATAATTAGCATACGTAACAAGTAGCTAAGACGTGAAAGGTTATTCACAAAATAGTGGCAACAACAAACTAATATGTATATACACCAGGCATCTTAGAGATACATGAACAGTCAAACAAGACAAAAACATTGCATTTAGGTGTGTGATCTATAAAGGAGAACACATCTTTGCCCTAAGCAATAGTCAAGCATGTCTAATTGATCACTGGATATGGTAACTATTGCGAAAATATAATGAGCTCCTAAAATGCTCACAAACCTATAGGTCAACAAAATGTCTTTAAATCAAAGAAGATATAAGCAACAAGTTTTTATTATGAAACCTTATAAACATTTGAGGTACAAAATTCCATTAGGAACACTCACTTCCTAAACAATGATATGAAGAATCAAAAGTTAACAAAGCTTTACATATTCAAAGCCACATAGCAACACACGACAAACAAGGAAAACTGTCTTATGTTAATTGTTTAAAAGTAACAATACAAAGCTACGAGTACAAAATTACAAATTATTTATAAAAGAAGATAAACTTTGTTATTAGTTCATTTATCTATACATAACATCTTTGTAAGTATTTTTTTACCCGTGATTTCACTGGTCTTTAAGCTAGTAATATATAATCAGTACTTTATGAGCACCCGTTACACAAACATTTTTTCACAATGACCAAAAAAAACATACCTCTCTTAAAATGGGTTGAACTAAAAGAAACATGATCCAAACATACCTCTCTTAAAATGGGTTGAACTAAAAGAAACATGATCCAATAGTTTGGTATGGATGTTAAGAAAAAAATAGTTTGGTATGGGTGATAACAAAAGTAAGAAATCAAACCCAATATAAATGACATACAATTCTATCCTGAGGCAAAGTGCATACCATTAAAGCCTCAGATCAATCATTGAACGTAAACTTTATTTAGTTATATCAAGATTCATGTGTTTGTTATCTCATAAAGGGTTTGTTCTTTTATATCTCACAGACTGACAAACATTCTTCATGTCCAATATTAGCTGTTGATATGTCACATTCATGGCTTCAACCACTTGCATTGTGTCGTTAGCCAAAACCTTTATTAAAAGTCAAGCCGTGTAGACGTTCTTAGTTTGAAACAACTCGCATAACCCATACGAGCATACGTTATAGCAAACATAACTTTTGATTAAAGAGTTACAAATTTAGATAACCACCGCAAATAAGGTTTAGTACAAATATTTGTACTAAAATTGACATAAATGATGACTCAAATTCAATCTCAAAGCCCCCTGGATTTGAGAATTTCACCAAATGTAACAATGAACCATCCTCAGCCAAAAATCACCTTAACACCATTCACACTTCACACTGCTCGTCTGCTCCGGCTAAAAGTTCACGCATCAGTAAGTCTCAAGCTAAAACTCCCCCCAACCATGGATCTATGATTGAAGCGTTTGTTTCCCATATTGAAATGGGTAAAGTTCTAGGCTATGACATGGAAGGAAGCAAGAATGACCTCAAGAAATTCATTGATAGTCTTGGTGCTAGCCAAGGTAAATCATGAATATTATGTCCTTTAATTCATGTGGTCTGGGAGCGAATAAATGTAAAGCTATTGCTAAGCTTTGTAACAAACATAAGGTCTCTTTTCTTGGCATTCAAGAATCTCATGCCAGTAAAGTTGATCCTTTCAAGGTGAAATGTATGTGGGGCAACTTTCAATTCGCTTACGTGGAGCGGCCTTCCATTGGCAGGTCAGGAGGTCTGGTCTCTATATGGGATCCGAAAGTTTTTTCCATGATTAATGAGTTTCAGTTTGAGCATTTTCTTGTTGTTGAAGGAACTTGGACTGCCCCCAAGATTCATTGCTTTATGATCAATGTCTATGCCCCACAGGATGCTCGTAAAAAGCAATTGCTATGGAACGAAATTCTTGATTTTATGAATACTAATAGGGGTAAATATCTCATTTTTGGTGATTTCAATGAGGTTCGACATGCATCCAAAAGAATTGGCACGGTGTTCAACCAATCCTCCTCAAATTCTTTTAATCAATTCATCTGTGATGCCAACTTATGGGATTTTCCTTTGGGAGGACACTTATTCACCCGCTTTAATAAGCATGGTAATAAGCTTAGCAAGCTTGACCGCTTCCTTGCTTCGGATACCCTTACTCCTCTCCTTCACAATGTTGTTGGTCACGTTCTTGAGTGTTTCGTTTCTGATCATAGGCCCATCCTCCTCTCCCCCTTGAATGTTGATTTCGGCCCATCTCCTTTCAAGTTTTATAATTCTTGGACTCTGGATCCAAGTCTTCATGCTTGTGTTAATGAATTCTGGATGACTTATGTTTTGGATAACAGGCTGAATCCCATTGTTGCTTTCAAGAACAAAATGAAGGAGCTTAAAACCGTGATCAAGGATTGGTTTTCTAGTCGAAACTGCACCCATAATTGTGAAAAGGAGAATCTCATTAAAAAGATTCAAGCCTTTGATGCAAATATCCCCTCTCTGAATAATTCGGTGGCAACTGGTCAAAGAGCTGAGTGGATTGACAAGCTTCGTAATATTGAGATTAATGAGAGTATTGATTTCTCACAAAAGGCTAAAGTTAAATGGTGTATCGAGGCGGACGAAAATTCGAAGTTCTTTCATGCAACCATTAACCAAAAGCGAAGGTACCTTGCTATTCAGGGTATCAAACATGAAGGTCAGTGGCTTGTTGATCCCGGTGAAATTAAAGATGTTTTTTTCAAGTTTTTTGAGCAAAAGTTTCAAAGAAAAGAGGTGATTAACATCCTTAATAGAAGCACTTTCTATAAAACTCTCAATAGTGATCAAAGCACTCTACTTGATGCTCCGGTTACCGCTGATGAGATTAAAGATGCCGTATGGGATTGTGGTTCGGATAAGTCCCCGGGTCCGGATGGTTTTACCTTCGCCTTCTATAAAAAGTTCTGGAATTTGATTAAAGATGATGTTGTGAGTTTTGTTCATCATTTTTTCTCAAATGGCACGTTTCCTAAAGGTTGCAACGCATCATTCATTACCTTAATCCCCAAGGTTCAAAGCCCTATGGTGGGTGATGTTAGTGTGATATTTAATTTTCGCGTTTGTTTTGATTGATAGTCTTACGTAAAATGTACAAGTTACTTGTAATCACACTTTGTCTCAACATACATTCAACACCTCTCGATGTCTCAAGTCCTCGTATGTTACAACACAGTTCGTACATGTTTGTTATGTGGCATTATGATCAAACCCATTAACAAATCATTTAGAATGTTTAAAATACGTTTAGAGTCACTAAGTATTTTAATAGGTTAACCATTCTATTTGAACCTCATTTTACATTTTGCATTCACAAGTATTTCATACAAATACTAAAGTTTACTTACACTTGACTCAAATACAAAAAACTAGACATTTTATCTAGTTACATAATACCAAAGTTCTTGCATGTTACATCATGTCGCATCATCTTTGAATCCTTGGAAGATCACTTGAATATTTTGGTTAGATTGACACACAATATATCAAATGTGATCTTAGTAAGGTAATATCTTGGAAAGATTTGAAGAAAGATTTTTAGATTTTATGTCTCAAATTGTATAAAGGACGGAACCCTTTTAAGGGTCCGTGGTTACGCTCCTCCCACTTTTCTATAAATAAAGCCCATTGTTTTCCCATTTCTTCACCACTTCAAAGCACATCTTCTCCACCTTCTTGCATACATTTAGATCAATCATTAACAATGTAGTAGCACATTAAACACCCTAATGATCATGATCATAATGCTTCTAACATTCATCTTTGTTGTAAGCCTTTGATCAACCAAGGAAATCTTGGAATCTAGCCATCCCACTCACCACAAGTTGAAGATCTATTCAAGTTTAGGGAACTTGTGATCTTCATCATGAAGGCTTCCTATCAATGGAAGTTCATTTAGAAGTTATTCATATCCATTAGACATTTGTGTCATGGATCATTAGTGTAAACATCATTGCATCAAAACTTTCACCAAACTAGATTAGATGGTTTATGTGTTTGTGCCATAAAACACAAGGTTTATTATGTTGGGCCATAAAACATATTGGGAGCCCTTGTAAAAGAAAATGCTTTGCTTGTTATACTTAGAAATTTTGTTGTTAAATGTAACTTTGTATACAAGCTTGAAGGTTTTCTTGAAAAGTAAAATAAAAAGTTTGTTGAAAGAACTAGTAAGTATTGTATTGTGTGCTCATAGAAAATTTACGAAGAAATATGATTTTAAAAGGTGTTTGGGATAACTATAAATCTAGTTGAAAAATCACCTCCGTAAATGTTTAAGATAAGTTACATAAGTAGATATATTGTTAAATATGTGTATTATATGTTTACTATGAAATCTAGTAAGTCGCACATGCGTTTTCTCTATGTCAAATACTAGTTTTGGTGAATCTGTCTCAGAGGACCACGGCACCAAATCTTATAAAGGCGGATCCCTTTATTTGGTTCCGTGGAATCCGTATGTCTGATGATGATTTTGGGCAACTTCAAAAATCATACCTAATTAACCGTAAGTCCGTGCAGTCGAGCCACCTATCATTTTAAAGGGAATTGAGTCTACTTTCATTTAAAAATACTCTCATGGCCTGAGTCTAATTTTAAATAAGTGAAATAGACCAAATACTACAGATATGTCTAAAATATTGAGTTTCGCTTTAACATAAAAACTCAAAATTTTGAATCAAGCAATTTAAGTTGGTATTCTTAGAACTTTGATCGACTTCCTTTGAAACTAAATAATTTGGTAATATGTTTAAAGGAAACTAATCAAGCTTGGTATACATCGTCATATTTAAACATAAAATGATGAAAAGTGTCTTTCTTGTTATGATATGCTAAATGACCACTTGTTTATGTTGTTTGCATATATGTTGCTTGCTTATTTTTCAAATTGTTGTTTACACTTGTTTGTTTGCATAATATAAGTGTCAATCTTGCCATGTTATTTATTCACTTGTTTGACGATTTCTTGTTTATGCACAATAGGATATTTGCTAGATTTTGTGCACTAAGTTGGAAAATTATTTTACCATCGCTTGAGAATTAGATCACTTCGTTTGCATAGGTTACTAACATCTCGCATAACTTATGAAATGTCATAACTCACTTAGCAATGAGTACTAAGTAAATTAGTCAAGTACTTTGAAAAATGAAGGTGTTAAGAGAGTGTTTGGTACAAGGACAAAAACAATGTTGTATGATGTAATTTATTTGTTTTTACTTTGTAGGATGATAATATGACTTAAAACAATGTTGTATGCTAACCGGTTTATGCAGGTGGATAGCACAAGTGTGTTATCAAATTTTACCCATTTTCACTTTTATGTGAAAATCGTTAGTATGGTCAAAGTCTATGCTCCACTATATTTGTATATCCGGTATCGACTTTTCCTAACTAGAAGTAATTAATGTCACATGTTTTAAGCAAAATTTGGGTTTGGAAAACTCCCGACACCTAAAAATGGGTCTGTGAACTTTTACGATGTCCACGGATCGAGGCGGCACCAAAATGTTGGTACCGTCTGTTATGTATTTTGGTACCGCCATACACATGCAGGCGGACAGGCGGCACCAATTTAAGGGTTCCTACTGTGTAAAGAAATGGTGCCGTGAATCCTACGGTAAGTTATTGAATTTTACTAAATCCGTAATCTAATTTACCAAACTTCGTTTCTAGGATAGTTGTTAATGCATATCTTTCATACCTCACTCAACACATCCTCAATGGATTAACTTAGGATGTTTGACATGATTTTAGACACTTCCATCTCATTAGAAACTATCAAAGTCTCCAAAGCTTGTTCCTATCAAACTTTGTGCAACACCACCAACATCTCCTCACCCGTTTGTGGATGACTTAGATGACTTACCGAGACTAATAAACCTGGACTCATTATTTGCAAAGATATCATACACAAGTCTAACATATGACTATAGATATTGTTTTGTATCTACATGTATTGCCTCACCTGGTTAACATGAAAATAATGTGTCATCCTTCAAGACATTAAGTATTTACATCGAGTCATAACTCACACATATGTTAAATACATATTATCAAGTCTTGTTATCCTTGAGTTCAATCTAAGCTTTATAACCTCAACAAATTAGGATTGACAACTTAAGTATTTCATCCGAAATATTCAAGTATATGCGACTTACGATTGTAGTCATTAAAAGTCATATCCGAAAATCAACACCCAAGTATTTTAACAACACATGTTGAAACACTTATCCAAAACAAACAACCCACGGTGCCACTTATCCCTCTTTGACACCTACTATCCTCTTCCATCTTTTGGCACTATTAACCGTATTGCTCATGAACTTCCAAGAGTATACTTTAAATCAACGTGCCCTTTCAAGGTGAACCTATAACTCAGCCCCTAAGCTTCATAGACATAACCAAAACTTCAAGCACTTCACCCGCTAGTTGTAGTAACCAATGAACCATAAGAATTAGTATCCGTACTTTTGTGTTCAACATCCGTGGACAAATAATCAACCTAAGTACTCCCATAGCACAACAAACCCTACATCACCACATCCTTATTTAGACACACTAGAAGACCTACCACCTAGATCAACCAATCCACCATCCTTGCCATCATTTGAATTAGTTGAGTGTATTGCTCAAATAGCCCTTGTGTCCAACACTTGTCTTGAATCAAATGCACGTTTGAAAAACTCAACCATCCTTTCCCACATATAAGGACTTAGATAATTCATTATGGCTAGAACCTCAACTATCAAATAAGCATGGTGCTCTTGGTAATTGTTGTCAATTTCCACTAGGTATAAGTAGTACTACCTTCACAAATTATCAAAGTATTAGTAATACTTTGTCATTAAACTTCTGCATAAATTTCGTTAAACCTCAAATCAACATTTTAACAACATATGTTAAAATGCAATCTCAAAGCCAACATCATACACCCCAAGCAACAATGAATCTTGAAACTCGAGTGAATTCATCTTGTCATCATCTAGTGAATATAATCTTGAGACCAAGTTTATTTTAGATGGGACTATCCGATTCAAACACTTTGGCTTCATATCTTCACTTAGGAAAACATGATGTTTTGAAGAACATTATGACTAAGATTCATGCGTTAAGATTTCATCTTGTTAAAAGGATTTTGTATATCCTATGCATTATTCTTGCGACATAAATAGTTGTGTTACAAGAGATTTCATTACACCTCATTGGCTAAATGATCTTGAAACAAACATCCAAAAGTTCTATGAACTAGCATATCCATTCATCTTGTCATACTTATTTTCATAAGCATGATAACTTTATCCCATGCGATAATCTCATTTGTTGAAAGATACTATTTGTATTCATTTCCTTTCAAGCGTACATCATAACCTAACCTTGCTCAAACCTTGTGCACATCCAAGGTTGAAACTACACATCTCTAGAACATACACATGATCTATTGAAGTTAGTAACCTTATTTAGATTCTTGTCAAATAAAGTTCCAAAGAGCTTTCTTGAGAACATTCTTAATTTAACATATTCCATTCCTAGTCTTAGATCAAATCACTTTTAAGTATCCACTTCAACATAAAAGATGTCATCCATTAGATCATACAATTAGCTTTGTAATTTGAACAAACCTTAGATTCTAAACACAAGATTAAAACATATCGTTTATCAACACACCATTGTTAAAATTCATGTGTATAACATGACATTTTCATCACCTTAGTTATATTGCATATTAGTTGTGTCACATTAAGCCAAGTATTGGTAAACTATCATCTTTATACACTTTAATAGGCAAAAGTAGGAGTTCCATCTTTCAACATGAGAATGATTCTTGGAGAATCTATTGCACTAGAAACTCAATTTGACCTAACGGTTGAATTGCTTCCGGAGAGAAGTTGGGTATGTGGAATCACCCGTAAAATGGTCGTGTTTAGCCTTAATTGAGCACCGCTAGTAATAGTCTCATATTCATTCTCCAACTTGAAAAATCTGCTTTCCTATACTTGCCTAAAGTAAGTGTTAAAGCATTGATAGTTTGTCTCGCCTTAGGAATACTAATCAAACAAGTAGTATATATGACTTTTATTTTAAAACCACTTGCATTGCACTTACATGTGTTGATTACATGTTCTTGTTTGATACGATAAGTTGATTTGACATTATCTTAGTGTTTGATAACTAGTCAAATGTGTAAACCTTAGTAAAACCACTTGCATTGCACTTACATGTGTTGATTACATGTTCTTGTTTAATATGATAAGTTGATTTGACATTATCTTAGTGTTTGATAACTAGTCGAATGTGTAAACCTTAGTACGGTTTTATCTTTATAATGCTTGTATTCTTGTTTCATGCTACTAAACGTTTAAACCTAAAACTTTATTTTCATGATACTTACTTTTGAATTAATTTTAGCATGATTAACATGTTACTTATGAAATCATAATATGTCATTTTGATACGTGATAACTCTGATATGATAAGTTTGTGTTTGAAAGCTATTAGTTGGCATTCATTATATCTATGTGTAGTACGATCCAAATGATACATGCTCCAAATTGTTATGTCTTAAACATGGCTTGCATGAATCTTTCATCTTGTTTCTTTTGCTTCTTGTCACACTATTTGTTTGCTACGTATGCACATATAATCATCAAAGTGCTTTTGGTATGACTAACTTTTAGAAGCCTTTTATCTTACAAATTAATCACATAGATTATTGTATATCCAAGTATGCTTAAGTGTCTAAGTCTAATGACAAAACAATCTCATAATGAAATGTCTTGAATAAAGTCGTATTCTTGCATATTATGATTGTTTTGATGCTATCTTATGTGGTGATTTCTTGTCTCACCGAGTGCAATGTGTTGTTTTGCTTATATCATATGTTATCATTTGATTTATATCATGTTAACATATTTTGTCACTAACAAATTTGTTTTGTAGGTTGATAACAAATTATTTGTTATCTCACTTGTTTCTAACTTTTATATGCTCATTTTACATAATCCCTTTTATTGCTACGTAGATTAGTAATATGCTTTATGGGACCCCTACACTTGCATATAGTTTAAAAGCATATAGAATTAAGTTCTAGAGGGTTGGCTTTGCATTTTGTCTTTCAACCGACCTCTTTCCAAATCTCATTTTGCTTCCGCTTTCCAAAATCATCTCCATCATTATTTAGTTATAACAATACTCTAATCATCTTCACTTCCTATTAGAAATCCACATGCCTCATTATACGATCATCTCGTATTAATCGAGAAGAGTGCGTGACTTTAAGGATGAAGTTCATTGTATGCTAATCATCATCTAGTAAAACATCACTAAGCTCACCTCTTTCGTTAATACCAAATAACCTCCTAAACACTTTGTTGTCATTCCTTATTTGATACATTACACATTATGTTGGATGTCCACCAATTAAGGGGGAGAGAAATTCATTCACATAATTGTCTTCTGTCAAATTTTATGTCTCTTAGACTCTACAATACCAACACATAGGTAAACACCACTTAGCTAAAGCCGGTTCATGAAACCACAACTAGTTCAACCTTTTTCGCACCAATATCTCATCAAGTGAAAAACGCATCATGTGTTTTTACAAAACGTCTTCATCTCCACATATAGGATTTTCCTTAAACTAGCACCTTACAACTTCACTATCTAGAACACCATCATAGGATCTTATCCTTTTCTCGCTTATCATGCATGTCCTTGTCAGTGCAAACGATATATTAATCAAAACAGCCATTTCCAACACGTTGGTCCATCCAACTCTCACTTATATGATGTCATTCTCATCCTCATATAGGTACTCATTATTATTATTAGTATTTTCCATATTGTCTTCACTTCTTTTCAAAGTGATAATCATCCATGTCGGTCAAAACCATGCTAATACTACCTTTCCCATTGTCACCTAGAATAGGTCATTTTTATAATTCGTGTCAATCGATGAACGAATTTATCTTCATGTTATCACTTTTAGATAGAACACATTATTGATTACTCTTGGGTTAAAGCATATGAGAACTTGCTCAAAACAATAGGTTGTTGGCATCAATAAATCATTCAAATCATAACCCTTATGCATCATTGAAATGCAATGTCCATTCATATTTTTTTCTTAGCTTTGGTCACTTGACATGACGAAAGGATTGCATGAGTCCATATTTTTTATATTTGCTATACATATGAGTTTCTAACTCCTTAATAGCTTCCTACCTAATCACCACCACCTTCCATCACCACTTTCACTAAATCATCACCATCATGGATTAGTAAAAAACTTACTTTTGTAAATCTCGAGTCATCTACCATCACCACATGATTCCTACAAGTAAACCAACACCAACACTAGCACCACTAGTGGCACACCCGGTGGGAAACTTCATATCTTCTTTCTAGGAACTATTTTGTAGTTTTTTTTTCACATTATATTCTCACTTTTCTTATGATTGTAATTAGGAGACTACACTTCATGAGATCTTTGATTATATCATTTATCACATATATACATCTTATTTTTCTTTGTGAAAAAGATGAAATATATTGCACTAATGTTTTTCATTGTAGGTTCATCATCATATACACTTGATTGTATATAATTTACTCATCTAAAGATGAAGTTTGGATCAATTATTTTTCTTATTTTAGGTGCTTCTTGACACCATAGAACAAGGAGGAATGTCCTTTAAGCACTCATATTGCATCGCCTATACACTTGGTTGTATATGACATATTTGTCTAAAGACAAAGCTTCTATTATACTAATATTTATTTTGAAGGTTCATCTTGACGCCCCTAGAGCAAGGGAGCTTCCGTCAAGAATTTCTTGAGTGTATCTTATATACACTTTGTTGTATATCACTTACTCGTCCAATGACGAATATAGTTTTGCACTAATATTTGTTTTGTAGGTTTTAATTATACCCCGACGCCTCAAACAAGGGGAGCGACCGTCAGGGGAGCATGCACGCATTTAGCATCATTCTCACTTTTCAACAAGCATTTGTGCTTGATAAAAGTGGAGAAAATAGGCTAATATTGCTATGCATTTTCTTTTCATATATTTCTCATAATTTTGTTGCATAAAACTAACCTTGATGTAGGTTAAGCCTCTTAATTTGATCCATGGATCCGCTACCTAACAAGGAACGGATTGAAGTAGACGATTTAACTTCACTAGGGATGATGCAAGCTCGCCTTTTGGGGAGAAATGAAGTTAAACTCAAGGACACGCCCTTTTGTTTCGACAAAGGGGAGAAGAGTGTAAACGGAGAAGGTAATGTAAAGGTAGTAAGGATACAAGTAACTTTTACATTTTACTTTCTATTACGTTTACATATATTTGTCATCATCAAAAGGGGAGATTGTTAGTGCAAATATTACGATATTTAATCTATCTGATCTCGTTTGTTTTGATTGATGACAAACATGTAACTTGTAATACATAACGTAAAATGTACAAGTTACTTGTAATCACACTTTGTCTCAACATACATTCAACACCTCTCGATGTCTCAAGTCCTCGTATGTTACAACACAGGTTCGTACATGTTTGTTATGTGGCATTATGATCAAACCCATTAACAAATCATTTAGAATGTTTAAAATACGTTTAGAGTCACTAAGTATTTTAATAGGTTAACCATTCTATTTCGAACCTCATTTTACATTTTGCATTCACAAGTATTTCATACAAATACTAAAGTTTACTTACACTTGACAAAATATATTTTATTTTGACAAGCACTCTTTACAAAAGTAACTAGACATTTTATTAACTAGTTACATAATACATTTTACAAGTTTACCTTGATAAACTTTTAATCTAAAATGGAAATACATGTTACATCATGTCATGCATCATCTTTGAAATCCTTGGAAGATCACTTGAATATTTTGGTTAGATTGACACACAATATATCAAATGTGATCTTAGTAAGATTTGGTAATATCTTGGAAAGATTTGAAGAAAGATTTTTTAGATTTTATGTCAGGTACCCACGGCACCAAATTGTATAAAGGACGAAACCCTTTTAAGGGGTCCGTGGTCCGTGGACGCTCCTGTCCACTTTTGGCTATAAATAGAAGCCCATTGTTTTCCCATTTCTTCACCACTTCAAAGCACATCTTCTCCACCTTCTTGCATACATTTAGATCAATCATTAACAATGTAGTAGCACACATTAAACACCCTAATGATCATGATCATAATGCTTCTAACATTCATCTTTGTTGTAAGCATACTCTTTGATCAACCAAGGAAATCTTGGAGATCTAGCCATCCCACTCACCACAAGTTGAAGATCTATCACAAGAAGTTTAGGAACTTGTGATCTTCATCATGAAGGCTTCCTATCAATGGAAGTTCATTTAGAAGTAGTTATTCATATCCATTAGACATTTGTGTCATGGATCATTAGTGTAAACATCATTGCATCATAACAACACTTTCACCAAACTAGATTAGATGGTTTATGTGTTTGTGCCATAAAACACAAGGTTTATTATGTTGGGCCATAAAACATATTGGGAGTGGTTGTACCCTTGTAAAGAACTCGACATCTAGCTTAGTGTCGGAAATATTGTATAAGCGACGTTAGGTTGGTTCTACTCGAACTAGAACCCGGTATTTAGCTTTGTCTGGAAAAAGTGTAGCGGCGATTGTAAGGTTTTCTCCGCCGATAAGGGAGCTTGTTGATTTAGTGAAGTAACTCTCGAGTTGGGTACTGGGAGTGGAGTAGAGGCGGAAAGGAGATCCGTGACCGAACCACTATAAATCCTCGTGTTCGGTTTGCACTTTCCTTTCTTTATCTCTTTACTTTTATACTTGCACTATACTATTGTTTGTGATGTGGTTTGATGTTCATGATTGTGTGACAACTTTGTTTACCATGCTTTATATTAGTCACAAACAATAATTGGTACTTTCATATTATAACAAGCTTCATAAGCGATTTGATACTAAAGATCTAAAGTTTTTAAACGGTAACGTATTCACCCCCCCTCTACGTTTCCACAAGTGATTTTCGGCCTATTAGTCTTATTGGGGCTCAATACAAAATCATCGCCAAAGTTCTTGCTAATCGTTTGGCTCGGGTTATCGACTCTATTATTAGTCAAGAACAATCTGCTTTCATTAAATACAGGCAGATTCTTGATGGGCCTTTGATGGTTAATGAAGTTATTCAATGGTGTAAGCGTAGGAAGTCTAAGCTCATGGTGTTTAAAATCGATTTTGAGAAAGCTTTTGACTCTATCTCTTGGGCTTTTCTTCTCCGGGTTATGCACTTCATGGGGTTTAGTGATACTTGGATCAATTGGATCTCGGGATGCCTACATTCTGCCACTTCCTCTGTCCTAATCAACGGAAGCCCTACCCGTGAATTTAATCTTCATCGTGGCCTTCGTCAAGGGGATCCCCTATCCCCTTTTCTCTTCATTATAGCCATGGAAGGCCTTCACGTTGCTATGGAGGATGCTATGGCTGCTGGTCTTTACAATGGGTTCAAAATTAATAACTTGAATCTCTCACACCTTTTCTTTGCAGATGATGCTCTTTTCCTTGGAGAGTGGTCGCACAAAAATCTCAAAAGCTTGGCTGCAATTCTAGAATGTTTTCATAAAGTCTCCGGCTTAAAGATTAACTACCAAAAATCTAACCTTTTTGGTATTGGTGTCCCGATCGATGAAGTGTCTAGTTTTGCTTCAATTACTGGATGTAACGCTTTGGCTACCCCATTTAACTATCTAGGGTTGCCGATTGATTGCAACATGGCTCTTGTGAAAAGTTGGGATCCCATTGTTGAAAAGTTTACAAGACGGTTGTCAAACTGGAAAGCTTCTCTTCTTTCTATTGGAGGTAGAGCTACCCTCATCTCTTCCATTCTAGGCGCGATTGGTACGTATTATTTCTCCCTTTTCCCTATGCCTATATTGGTAAACAAAAAGTTGGAAGCTATTCGCTCCAAATTTTTTTGGGGGAGTAACAAGATCCCGTGGATTTCTTGGAATACGGTTCTTGATTCAAAAGATAGAGGAGGTGTAGGCATTGGGAGTCTTTTTTCCCTTAACCATGCTCTCATCCAAAAATGGAGATGGAGGTTCCTCAATAATCCCAATGCCTTGTGGTCTAGGCTGATTAACGCTATTCACGGTAACAATATGGACGCATCTACTTTCTTTTGTCATATAAAGAGTCAAGGTGTTTGGTCCCGTATTGTGAGCTCTATTAACAGCATGCATGCGAGAAATATTATCCCTCTTTCTTCCATACAGAGGGTTGTTAACAATGGGGCTTCTACGTACTTTTGGCATGACTCTTGGAATGGGAATTCTCCGCTCAAACTTCAATTCCCTCGGCTCTTCCGCTTGGCTACGAATAAAGACTGTATGATTCGAGATAATTGGAATAATGGTTGGAACATTGATTGGGTGCGTAATATCTCTAGTGGTTCCGCTGCTTCTCAACTGACCATTCTCCAAAATACCCTAACCGAGACCATCCTTAATAACTCAGAGGACACTTATGTTTGGTCTGTTGATCCCCCAGCTTTCTCGGTTAAAAGTGCTCGCTGTCTCATTGATGCTGGTTTACTTCCGCATTCTGGTCCCAAAACAAGG
Organism: Chrysanthemum lavandulifolium; assembly: GCA_022545495.1. Taxonomy (NCBI): domain Eukaryota; kingdom Viridiplantae; phylum Streptophyta; class Magnoliopsida; order Asterales; family Asteraceae; genus Chrysanthemum; species Chrysanthemum lavandulifolium. The sequence goes on along the minus strand of CM040239.1, from coordinate 163,266,594 downwards.
TGGAATAAGCTTCTTCCTAAAAAGGTGAATATTTTCTTATGGAGAATGCTTCGTGATCGCCTTCCCACTAGATGGAATTTGAGTCGAAAAGGTTTGGAGATGAGCTCCATGAACTGTTCTTTATGTGACAATGGGATTGATAATGCGTATCATGTTTTTTGGACATGTTCTTTGGCTTCCTCAATATGGGCTTGCATATTCAAATGGTTAGATATTCATCCTCCCATAATCTCTTCTCTGATTGACTTCTTTGTGTGGCTAGATGACACTCGTCTGTCGATTAATAAGAGGAATATAATTGACGTTATCAGCGGTGCTACTTTTTGGTCCTTATGGAGCTTTCGTAACGAGTCGATATTTGGCATAGATCCTCCGAAACGTAGCTTATTATTCGATAAGATTGTTGATTTCTCTTTTAGATGGCATTCTTCTAGATGTAAAACACATTCCATTACATGGAATAATTGGATACAAAACCCGCTAGTGGTTTTCTCTTTTTAATTTTTCTAGCATCTTGCTAGCTTTCAATAAATTTCCGCCGTTCAAAAAAAATGACATAAGTATTTATCTATAAACAAAAAAACTTTTCTTTTTTTTGCAATGAAAGATACACATTCGTGGCTTTCCGACCATATATCACACAATACATTATAGTATTTCATTCGTAAAAGTTCAATAATCACATGTGATAACAGGACATGTAGTAAAAATCACATGTGATTGAGAATTTGAGATCACATGTGGCCAAAATCACATGTGAGTTTATGTGTTTAATCCAACTTTGATGAATTAATTGGACTAATCTACAATTTGAAATATAATGTGTTATATATTGTTGAAAAACTATAAATGTCTATTTTTCAAGAAAAAAATACTGTAGTGAAACTAGTAAAATATCGTAGAAAAAATTATGTCATTTTATTACATGTTTAGATATTAGAATATTCAGATTATTGTTTAATCACATGTCATTTTTCATACAATTTCAAAAGAAAAATAATAATAATAAAAAAAGAAACGAAAAACGTGAAAAAACGAAGAAAAAGGTTTGTCGAAAATATATTAAAGTGTCCGTCTATAGAAAGATAATTAAATGCTCGTCGCGATTGTGTAACTTTTTTCGCTTAATGATTAATGATTTAAGATATTAATTTAAAATATATATATATATATATATATATATATATATATATATATATATATATATATGTGTGTGTGTGTGTGTGTGTGTGTGTGTGAAAGTGGGGTTGCTATCTAATCTAAAGGTATGATCTGTATATAAATGTTTGTTATATAAATAAACTTAGGGTATGTTTTAGCGAAAATTAAATTGTAAATCAGACAACAGAACTGTAAATTAGAAGTTTATAAATTTGAAAATTCATTAATACGTAGCTACAAAAGTTTTTTTTAATAATAATGTTTGGTAAATTAATTTGTTAAATGTAATTATAAGATGTAAAATGAAATAAAAGGACAAATCTATAATTGTAAATAAATGTTTGGATGGTATATTAGTAATTTAAGGTTTTAGAAATTCATGATATTTAAAAACTTCATGAAATTTTCGAATTTTCATTTTAACTATTTGTTTGAAATAAAAACCTCCAAAAAGACATAGCCCTTAATCTTTTAATATTTTCACAAAAGCTAAGGTTCAAATCTTGCTAAGTATACATCCAAATTTTTGTGCTATTAAAGTAACTTTTTTCCTTTTCTTTTCACTACTTTTTCATGCCGCCCGCTTTTTTAATGTTTTGTTTATAGAAAATTATTTCAGAACTTATAAAAATGGAGGAAAAGTAAATAAACATATGAAAATATAAAAACGGATTAAAACGAAAAACGAATCTAAAAGCGTAAAAACAAATGAAATGTAAAACGGACGAAAACGTAAAAACGAACTAAAAGTAAAAAATTTGGCGAAATTTCCTCCGAAACGTAAAAAAAGACTGAAAACGGACACGGTCAAACACTAAACGTAAAAAAGCGGACTTAATCTTTTAATATTTTCACAAAAAGCTAAGGTTCAAATCTTGCTAAGTTTACAACTTGGGACTGGGCAAGGAAAGGATTCGGAAATAGCCCTTGAAAATACCACCATTAATTTCGTAAATCTGAGTTAAAAAAACTCAATCTTTTCAAATAATATGAACATGAAAAACGGCTTTGGAAAGATACAAATTTAGATAACGATTGTCGTATATTGTCCAAAAAAAAGCATAACTACCCGTGAGACATACCATGACAAACTTAAAAACAGAAAGTTTATAAATACCATACAATGAAACAGAAATCACTTTCCCTTCAACAGAATACTTTACATTGTCGTCACAGGCTATGTCCACGTGCCTACCCCTTACATTTCGTGATTCATCCACCGTCTTACTTACGTGCAACATTTTTTGTTTTCGGTTTCTGATTGTTTAAGTCATGACGTTTGTTTAAACTAATAAAACTATGAAAGGCTTATTCGAATATCCTTTTAATTTGCCATTATGTTATTCGAAGTCAATTTTAATTTGAGATAAAAAATTCTGATTCAATGTGCAATTAATCGTTAAGACCATGATTGACACAGAGTTTTCTTAATATATTGTAAAGAAACTTGATTTAAATATCATATAAGGTTTCTTTAAGTTTATATAATACATAAAATTTTGACTAAAATACACCGTTGGTCCCTAAACTTGTCTCGGAGGATCGCGATGGGACGAACCTCGCCCTTTTCATCGCCACGGGTCCAAACAATGGCCATTAAACGATGATTCGTCCTCGACGAATGGGACGGTCAAACCGATTTCTTCGAGGGTATTATAGACCATTCACTTTTTGACCCAACCTAGTTAAAATGTAACCCAACCTTCAACCATATATGTATGAACGAGCAAGAGTGAACCCTAAAATACAATCAACACACATTCTTCCCAAAGCAAAAGAAAACAATAATGGCACAAAACGATAAGGGAAGGGTTTGTTGAGTTCGTTGAAGAAAGCAGATCGCAATGAAACGAAAAGCGTTTGGGTGTTAAGAAGGAGAAGGAAGAGGATGACATCTTGTTATCAAAGTTTAACGATTTGGGAGAAAGGATTACAAACCGGAAATTTTGTTTAAATATCTCAAGGAAAGGAAGGAAAAGAAGGAAATGATGATAGGGAGAGTTGTGGGTGGTAAGTGTATGTTTAGATGATAGTGAACATTTGTAGTTCTTGAGAACATGTAATCGATGAATAAAGTTTTGTGATCTTATTTAAGTAATTGTGTTTGAAATCGTTTTGCATTTCTTAATAGGTTTGACTTACCCAAGTAAGTTACAATTTGTTGGTTTTCATAAGTTTGTTTGACTTTGGTAAGTCAAAATTCAAGATGTTACAATACACCATTGTCAATACATTTTTGTTTAATGCTAAAGCATTTGCATTTTGAACCCGTGTTTTGAAACCACTGCCTGTAATTTTTCTGAAAGGGTGATGTTTGGTTTTGCTGTAACAATTGTTGCTGATAAAAGTGGCCATTTGGTTTAGCTGATACAAGCGGATGTTTTATTTGATACATTATGATTTAGTGCCAAAGTATTTGCATTTTCACCACATCTTTTAAACCATTGCCTTTGCTTTTGCGGATACAAGGGGTGTTTGGTTCTCTTGATTAAACTTTTTCGATACAAGGTCCTGTTTGGTTTTGATGATACAAGGGCTGTTTGGTTTTCTTGATATAAGAGGATGTTTGGTTTTGTTGATACTAAAAGCACTAAAATACACCCAATATCACAATACAAGAACAGATTAAACAACACATAACTCAAATGATATTTTATCATTAATAAAGTCTGTTAAACATCATAACCAACTACATCAAATCTAATTTACATACCCTTTATAGTAAAATTATCACCCAAAAGACGGCCTTTATCTACCCCATGGAAAACCAAAAATTCAAGCATTATGTTCAGCCATTTTCTTAACAAACCGTTGGTTGAACCGAATACCTTCATCCGCTTGACCAACAACTGTATGAGTTGGGCAAGTTGGTTTGTGTGCCTCGATTGGATTTTTTCAACAGCATCCACATAGTCAAGCGCAATTCCACGAGGTCCCGAGCTTGATTCTCTTGAATCACCGCCACGCTTGATGATTCGTGTCTTCGATGTGAATGCAATCAAGAACTAGCTTCCTTAGAATCCCTTCTTCGCGCCTCTTCTTCAAACCATATAGCCATAAGATCATTCGATTTGGCGAATCACCACCTCCATAAGTTCGTTTAAAGTGGGAAATCGCCATTGGAAAGTTGTGTGTGTGTGGAAAAAGTGGTAGATGAGTTTATCGTTTGGTGTGCACTAGTTAATATCGTCTCTGGTAAGAGACGGTGAAGGGTTTAATAGTTACTTTTTTTTCACACTCGGTCCCTGAATTTGTGTTGGTTGTCGTTGTCATACTTAAAACTCCCGCCCAATATTCACTTTAGAATACACAATTGGTCCCTCAAGTTGCCAACTTCCGTAAAACCATTAGAAGTTTGACTTTGTTAAGTCAAACTTCTAAAATGCTAAATGAAAGTTTGACTTTCGAATGTCAAACTTTCATCACCTAGAATACGCACAAACAACAACATATGAACAATCTAATTTTAAGCAAACCATATAACAATTACTGTACAAAATTACGAAAACTATTTTGCAACATTAATTGTCCAAGGGTATTCAACCCAAACTTAAACTACAACCAGTCAAAGAAATCTACCACTGTGGGGAAGCTTGGGAGTTTCAACGACTTCTTAGCCAACTCCCGCTTGTTCCCTGGTATTTTCATTCCCATCATGACTCCTATCGCTTTGCACGATATTGATTGTCTTAAGCGATCGAGAACACGCAAGTATACACTTTATTAAAGTTATTTCATGCTCTGTTATGGGAAAAGCTCGAAACACCACCGTTTGAAGTCGCCCATGGTCGAATGTGTTTCTATCTACAACGGTGGAAAATTGGGCAAGGTAGATCACTAAGCGTGTTTGCGACTGAAAAATCAAATAGTGTTGAGATACACAAACATGGCAATTTATGAATGTTTTATTTGATACATATTCATTACAAGATTACACTTACTCGGTATCCAAGATTTTCAAATTCGGAGATGACCGAATCATTACAATGGTGAACGCTACCATAACACTATTCCCAAAATCGACATCGGACGACTTAAGGTTAATCGAGGAAACAAAGGGCACCTTCATCCTAGGATTAGCTTCATGTATCAACTACAAGAAGTTTTCTGATTAAATTTCATTATCATACACATCTCTATAACATTATAAGTTGTAAACCGAAATTGTTCTTACCGTGCAATCACCAAAATCCAATGTAAGGGTCTCAAGATTTTGAAGTCTTGTCAAGTGAAAGATATCGAATGTTGTGATTGTGGTCACAACATTATAACGACCTAATGACAAATGTAACTTCTTCAAATTCCCAAGTTTTGCAATATCCCATAGTCTCATCTCGTTAGTACTAGGACGATTCATTTTAAGAGACTCAGTGAGGACAACCAGAATAAAGTCCCAAATCTGACCGCTTAGAAAATTGACATGAATCAATTCTAGGCTCGATGAGATTTGGATAGCCATGAAAATATTCCAAAGTAGCCATAGCACAAACATGAAGTACTGGATGTTTCAACTCACGCGCGAGTAAAGTTGGGTTGGGAACGAATCGGGTCACCATACCGCTTGTAATAATCGGCTCCTCAACTCATTTGTCAAAAAAACAAGAGCCACTCATGAACTGCTCATAATGAAAGTTGTCTATTCCAATAATTGATCTTGGCTCTACAAAGAAAGACAAACTTTCTTATTGGACCCATAAGCCGATTTAAGAATCTAGTAACAAGCCTACCATCAAACTCGTATGTTAAATAATAAAAGAAATCCTCATCAAGTATGACATCGGTGAGCAAAGTCCACTTAGACCTCAAGTTTCTCGCTAAACTAGAGGTTCTCACCGCTTCTAACAAAGGCAACCGATTCAAAATGTTAGTGATCACTTCATATGGCATGTTGGTAAAACGATCGATCGACATGGTTTTGTTGGAAGTTGGGTTGGTCTTTTGAGTTCGAAATGAGGATTTATATTCTTGATTTCGATTTGCGGTTTATCGCTTCGGATAATGTGGTTTTATGTGATTGGCAAAGTTGTTTGTTGGGTGGGTGTATTTGTTCCGCGAAATTAAATGCGCGATCGGGAAGAAACGGCTAATAGCTATACTCACAATTGGTCCCTCGGGTTGAAGGTTGGGTAAAAAGTGAATGGTCTATAATACCCTCGAAGGAAATCGGTTTGACCGTCCCATTCGGTCAAGGGACTAATCGGCATTTAATGGCCACCGCTTGGACCCGTGGCGATGAAAAGGGCGAGGTTCGCCCCATCGCGATCCTCCGAGACAAGTTTAGGGACCAACGGTGTATTTTAGTCTAAAATTTTATATTTATAACCAATGATCATCTTTTTACATGAGAGCTATTAAAAGACGGCTTGTGATCCGTCGGAGTCATTTTTGAGACCCATCATTTCTAACCTGTTTATCAATATTTTACATTGTACACAACACGCTCGTCGTAATTTCTGGCGATTTGAGATGATTTACCCGCGACACGGTCAGAAAAATGGTAAAAAATCTCATCACAAACTTGGCTTTAATTTACTTCCGGCTGATGAGCCTTGCCCAGTCTGCCACAAGGTTTGTTTAGATTCCTTTGGCGAGCATGCGGTCCATTGCAAGGAGTTACCGGGTTTCAAATACAGGCATGATTTGGTTAGGGATGTTCTGTATGATGTTCTTAAACGAGCGTAAAATTCTTCTAAAAAGAGGCCCCGTGAACTCGACGGATCCGCCAAGGAAGGTCTACTTTAGGGCCGGCTAATATACTTGTGTTTGGGGAAACATGCTTGTGTGGATCTTACCGGAGTGTCCCTCTTGTTGGGCTAAGGGACAATGGGCTTGTTGCGGGACAAGCGGCGTTGAAAGCGGAATCGAGCAAAGTTGCTAAACACGAGAAAGCTTGTTTAGAGAATCAACACGATTTACCTGTTTGCTTTTGATACATTTGGGTTCCTAGCTTGGCAATTGTGGATTTTTGACTAGGGTTCAACGGGTTGTGCAAAGTAATTTTGCGACCCCTAAGTCACAAAATTTCATTTTTAATAGAATTGATTTTGCCATTCAAAAAGGGATGATGGCACAGCTTGTTGCTCGTTTTGCCAACTTATTGTAATCCATTATAAAAGTCTCTTTTAATAATACCATTGTTAATTTATTCCAATCACAAAATTATCATTAGTGGCAAAATGTTTCGATCCAGTGGCATAAAGAATTTGTTGTCACAATATATATTTCCGGAAACAATTGTGATTTGCGACGGAAGAATCTGCGGTAAGTGGTCATTGCCACAAGTTCTCCTCCGATTTCTTCCATGACAAGCTTTCCTTCGAATCAATATGATTATCTTAACTACATAAAATAGAAAAATTGTCAAAAATGAAAGTGGAAATTAAAAGTTAAAAGTTGAAAGTTAAGATGAAAATGTAAAGTTGACATTATGATTTTCTGAAAGTTTAACTATCTATGCATGCCCTTCGTTTAATGTACATAACTATTGCTAAGCTAATGGATGAATTTTTGAAAAACTAATGGTGTAATGCAAACTAATTGAAAACTAAATGAGACAACCTTGCTAATGGAGGAATGCAAACAATGTGTTTAATGCATAAAGAACCGTTAAGGACCGCTGCCGCCAGGCGCGAGAACTCACCTAGTTTTAACAAAAGATATTTTATATAATTAAACACTTAAAAATTAGGCAAAAATGCATATATATCCCTCCCAAAGTGAATAATTGCATATATATCCTTTTTACAAGTTTTTTATGCACATAGTACAATGGTTTTTATGTATGCATTGGATATATATGCAATTTTGCATTTTCGGAAAGATATATATGCAAAAAAATTAAGTATAGCATCTTAAATCACATCAACCAGTTACATGTTTGACAATGCACATCCAAAAAGTGTTAAAAGTTATAAAAAAAGTAAATCATCTATGTCGACTTAAACATTTTGAGTGTCGAAACTGTTTGGTACAACTTAATATATTAGCCCGTGTGCTCCCGTTTGGTCACATGTAGCATTTTTTAAGATGACGTGGTTATATACAATTATACATTTATGATTTATGCAATATAAGTAATTGCATATTTTATGATCTTTGAATACGTAATTTATTTATTTAAAATTGAGTGTTACTACACTGCTAGAATCGAGGCTTTTAGCAACGACTAATGGCGTGATATAGTCGCGGCTAAAGGTTTTTAGCTACGAGCTAGCCTTTAGCCACGACTTATTAACACGACATGTCGTGGATAAAAGTCTTTAGCCATGACTTTTTGACTTTTAGCCACGACTTTAAGTTGTCGCTAAAAGTCCATATTCTTGTAATGTTGTTTGCATGTATTATTTATATGTATTGTTTTCTTCAAAGCTATTATAGTGTTGTTGAAATTTCCGATAAAAAAATCACATGTGATTTTTAAAATCACACGTGATTTGTAATATCACTTGTGATTTGTTATTTTATAAAACATTTTGATTTAATAAATCACATATGATTTTTAAAGTAATAAATCACATGTGATTTTTAAGTAATAAATCACATGTGATTTTTCTAATCGAAAATTTAATTTAAAAAGCTTTGTCAAAAGTATCTATAAAAAGATAATTTAACGCGATGATATACTATTTTCACGTAACGATTAACGGTTCGGAGATATTTTAATTTAAAAAAAAGAAGATAAAAGTGAATTTTTTAACTAAATAATTAATTTAAATTAATGATTAATCTAAACCATTACTTTTTTAATGGTGGAAATTAAATGCTTTGATATTTAGAGAAAATATGTTACGTAAGGAACTTTTGTCATAACAGGATTAATTATAATACTTTATAACATTTTTTTAGACATGTTTTAAAACAAAATGATTAAAAAAATACTATGTAATTTAATATAAGAAAAAATGAATGTCTATAATTATAACCATCTATTGACTTTTGAACTCTTATAATAAATATTATTTTTAAAACACGTTAAAATGAAAAATATATGTTTTTATACATAATGTACAAACTAATAAAACACACAAACTTTATACAATTTATATAGAAACAAGTTGATGATAGATATGGTTTTAAAAACCCGACATGACCAACGGGTTTAACCGGGAACCAGAGTTGATACCAATTCGACTAGCCAATAAAAACCGTCCGAAAACAGACCTAAAGGGATCGTCGAAACCAGTAAAAACGGGTGAATCGGACTGGACATGCATCATTTTTTTCATGTTTTTCTATGTTAATCACCCGATCATCATTGTTATTTTGTTAGTATCTGAACTTTAATCACATGATAACTGTACAACGCGCGAATACATTGTTTATATGCATCATATAAGAAGTATAACATAAGATATGACACCTAATCATTTATGTTTGGTTTCAAGTATTAGGCGTATAGCACGTTAGAATTTCTATCGATAACGTATCATTGTCAGTTGCTAATAAACCAAATACGTAACTTGGGAGTGTTTTTTTACCTTCCAACATAACGAAACAACTTTCCATGTCAAAGGACGAAAATACTATATTTCTATCTTTAAATGTCGATACTTTATATTCCCGGTTACTTATCTGCATTTATGTTTCATAAATGTTATAAGTACAAGAATTTTTCTTTCTACACTTACAAAGTCACATTGTCTCTAAACTCCTAAGTTAGCCATGGGTGCCATCAGAAAAGCAGCATATCATGTGTTGGCATCGTTCATAGTGTTTGTTGGACTCGTATGTGCTGGTGACTACGTTCGGCCTCCGGCTGGAAGGTCCCTTTACGTATCGCTCTCTAAGGATCATAGTAAAACATCTCCCCAACAGGTACGTCGATTTTCATGTTTTTAATATACTTTTTGACCTGTGGCTCAAGGGTACTTGTTAAGCAAATCATTCGTATTATAATTAATTTAGGTACACATATCATTAGCGGGTGATGGGAAAATGAGAATATCGTGGATTACGGATGATTCCACTCCATCGACTGTAAAATATGGTAAATCTAGTGGGATATACGAAGCTTCACAAACCGGGACAAGTTCTTCGTATAAGTACATCATTTACAAGTCTGGTCAAATACACGATGTAGTCATCGGTCCATTGGAGCCGAGCACTGTGTATTTTTACAAATGTGGCCTTGATTCGAGCCCTGAACATAGTTTCCGAACACCTCCGGCTCAATTACCAATTAATTTTGCGGTTTCTGGTACGTACTTGATAAGTTATTCTTAGCATGTGCATCATGTACTTTTAGAAAGTATATTGTATATCCTTAATTGCCTCAAAGTTAGTTAGTTGTTAACATATTTGTAGATATCATTGCTTCTATATATAGGGGATTGAGATATTGTTGTGGGGATATAAATTAAAGTTATAACGTTAATACTATGCCTTTAGTATATCACAACCTTATTAAAGAAAATAGTTAGAGTGCATTGTCTGGCCTTCTATTGTTTGTTCATTACACATGAAAGTGTTGGAATCTCAGGAGATCTAGGACAAACCGAATGGACTAAAGCAACCCTACAACACATTGGGAAAATTGATTATGATATTTTATTACTTCCTGGGGACCTAGCATACGCAGACTTTTACCAGCCATCATGGGACTCATTTGGCCGTCTGGTTGAACCATTGGCGAGCCAACGGCCATGGATGGTTACACAAGGAAACCATGAGGTCGAAAGAATTCCAATCATTCACAAAGAGCGGTTTTCAGCATACAATGCTAGGTGGCATATGCCTTTTGAAGAGAGTGGTTCTAGCTCCAATTTGTTCTATTCGTTTGAAGTTGCGGGTGTCCATGTGATCATGTTGGGGTCCTACACGGACTTTGGACCAGAATCGAGCCAGTACAAATGGCTAGAGTCTGATCTCAAAAATATTGATAGGAAACGTACCCCTTGGTTGTTTGCTCTTGTTCATGCCCCATGGTACAATTCGAACTCGGCCCATCAAGGAGAGAAAGAAAGTACCGATATGAGGGATTCAATGGAAGGTTTGCTTTATAATGCTCGTGTTGATATTGTTTTCGCTGGCCATGTTCATGCGTACGAACGCTTTGTAAGTTTACTTAACATTCATAATAGTTGAACCATTATTTAACTCCAAACTACCTTTAGTTTGTGCTCATCTTAACCATTTCTCATTTTTTTATAGACACGAGTGTACAAACAAAAAGCCGATAAATGTGGTCCAGTACATATTACAATCGGAGATGGAGGCAACCGTGAAGGTCTCGCTTCAAGGTAAGTATATAGTGTTGAAAATCTATCATCCTCGCATAAAACATTTGCAACACAATCATTAGCTAATGATATCTAAACTCTTGAATCTGCCTGTTGTTAGGTACAAAGATCCACAACCAAGAATATCATTGTTCAGGGAGGCGAGTTTTGGGCATGCACATCTGCAGGTGGTAAATGCGACTCATGCACAGTGGACATGGCATAGAAATGATGATGCTCAACCAGATTCGACATGGTTCACAAGCTTAGCTTCTGATTCTGCTTGTATGGTTTAGATCGAGATTTTGGGATTTAGTGGCAATCTGTTGACTAATATCACGAACTAATTAAGGTATATATGGCTAAAGTTGTTGGGTTCGAATCCGATGTTCGTGCATTGTCTATAAATTATACAGATCAGTAATGCCAGCAAACCCAAAAAAGCAAATTGGGTAAAATGGTTTTGAAATTTACAATATAAAGGAATAAATGAACATCGTTTATATCAATTCAATTTTAAAGTTTGGACACTTTCTTATGATTTAATGAATACTGAAGCTTAAGTTTTCGGCGTAAATAAAGATGAGTTAGCGGTTATGCATATAAATCATTCTTAAATAACGCTAGAATGAATGAATTCGATGCAAAACTGGTTTACGGAAGATGAGTGGTTACACTTGCCATGTTTTGTTTTGACAGATTGTATGACATCCATATATATGTTTCTATATATATAGTCACTCGCTGTCTCGCTCCCTGTTCTCAACATAAGAGATGAAAAGGTGTATATTTTCCAGTTTTAGAATGCATAGAAGTTAGTTTATATACCATAAATAATTTAAGATCGTGATATCATATTTTGGCGTTTTGCATATACTAGGTGTATCCGTTGCAAGAATATGCATAGAAGTCTGGCAATCTAAACAGTAATTTGTGCGTAGTTTTAAATTTGGGCAAGCTATCGATACAATAGATCATGTATATGCTAAAACAACAGTTAAGTTCTATATATAGATGTGCGGCTACTTATGATTGTCGCCATCTCTTCTTTTTTAAACGAGAATGAACCTTTCAGTTTTGAATACACAGTGGAAAATTATAGAAAAAGAGTGTCTATACAAGGTTCTTTTAATCTATTGTGTCGTAAAACCCTTTAAAACAGACTGTGTTGATCGTTCAACAGTTTAATTAACCTCTTTAAAATGGGTTAAATATGTTATTTTTAACAGCAAGGGAACGCTATATATCAATAGAAAATGATAGCTACAAACAATCTATACAGAACCCAATCTAAGGAAAATTTCAAGATGGGGTGTCTTCTATTATCCTGATTGATAAGAAATAATGGTTCGGAAAGCTCTTGTGTTTCTGAATTTCCATTTACTGCATCATAGAGCGTCGAAGGTATATCTACAAGAATAGAGTCATAAACAGTGATCACTTCTCTTGTATTTGTAAACGTGAACAAACCACGACCAACCATAGAAAGACACGTGACCATACTTGTTTCGCCACAATTAACGCTGCACAAATTAAAGAGGTGATGCTGATCAATCATCTGTAAGTCACCACAACACGTACATTTGACACAACGGAGTGGTATGTTAAACAGGTTATATGTAACCGTGTTAGGCCAAGTTGTGTTCTTGTTGTGACAAAAAGAGTAAAAGACACATCTCAATAGCATATAGTCAAATTTCACTCGATGGTTTTTACTTTAAGTCGTCTTTGTTAGTTGTGAAATTTATGAAAAATGGCAAAATGCAAGGGTTATTTATTTAGTTTTGTGACTTTTGTCGCTAGAAATCTTGTGAAAGGTTGACAAGTCTTTGTAAAAAATTCGATCAGAAAAAAGAAAAATACGCACAAATAATTCTACAAATTTATATTTTAGTATCGTTAATGGCTTTTATCTTTGGGAACAAATTAATGTTTTTTTTTTTTTTATCGAAACGAAGCTTCTTTTCTTTTACAACTACTCTTATTGTTTTACATTTTTTTTTTAATATTGTTGTACACTTTTTTATTACTAGTTAGATACCCGCGTATAACAGCGACGATAAATATAGTTATATGGATGAATTGCAAATTTGGTCCCTAAAGTAACACGAATACGCAAGGATCATTTTGCAAAACAGCCACCGAGAGTCACTTTTTGCAAACTTCCGTTATTTATCTCGTTAACTGCCTCGTCATTGAGAGCAGTATTGTCATTTCAGTCTTTTTCCCCCAATTTGCTCAATTGCTAGTGTATAGTTTGACAAATTTAGTCCTTTAAAGCAATAGTCTATATTTGTGTTTCAATTTCTTCCATGAACATAAATTTCACAAGTAAAACTGAAAAATCTTGAGAATTGTTAAGTTTTGGCAAAATCGCGCACGCAGTACCCTGATCCTTGATTTAGAAATCCTTTATGGTAAGAATACTCTGTTCCATTTGGTTTCTTCCTTGTTCCTACTATTGTTCCATTTGGTTTCATAAAGTAGAAGACACAACTAGATTGTTTCATATAGTAAAACAAAAGTTTCATTAGTAAAGATTTTCGAGTTTCGATTTAAACAGTAAATAAAACAAAAGTTTCATTTATTGATCTTTTGTTTGATTCAGACATTGTAAACTCTAAAATCCTGATGTTTGAGTTGTATTTGATAATGTATAATGCAAAAAATTTGTGGATATTTACTGTGTTCATACACACCTTAGATAACCAAAAAACCATGAAATTGAAGTTATTGATGTTTTATGTGTTGCACAGATTTGAATGAAATCATGTTTACTTTACAAATCCATCACAATGGTGAATTTACCTCACCACCAAGAAGAAGATATCTTTTTGGAGATACATATTGGTTTGACGGAGTTCACTGTGACATTTTCTCAATGAACTTATTGGACGAGATAATACAGGATTTAGGTTACACGGATCGTACCCTTATGTTTACTCATTTTAGGATACTTGGGGAGTTATTGGATGTAGGTTTGCTACCACTAATATCTGACAAAGATACGATCAGACTTGTGGAGTATGTTCCTAGATTTAGCGAATTGGAGTTGTATACTGAAACCGGTGTTTCATTGGTAGAGTGTCACATGATGGAGTGAATGATGAGTAATGGAAAGGGTGTGGGGATAGAAGAAATTGTGAATCATCAGGTCAATGATTCTTGTTAGGAATTGGAAATTCCATGAGAAAGTGTCGGTCACCCCAATTATGGTCTAGCATATATTAGCTCGTAGACTTGTAGTTTGTTGCGTTATTTAGTAGTTAATTAGTTAGTTTTTAGCGTAGTTTAGTGTAGTGTAACACCGTGGAAGAAGGACGGGTCTTTACCCACTGTATACCTGATCCACAGGCCGATAGGAGGTCGTTTATTTTGTAAGTATAAATACCCCTTCCATGCTTGGCAATCTAACCTTTCACATTTTTGTTCTACAACTCTCTACCAAGAACACCATCTCTCTACTTTCTCTCTCTAAAATGTCTAACATGTATTTTGATCATCCAAGACCACCCGAATCATCAAACACAATAATATTCGATCCTACAAATGGTGTCAGAGCCAAGGTTGTTGTGTGTGGAAAACTAGAAGGGGGGTTGAATAGTTTTACCAATTAAAACTTCCTTTTAAACTATTTAGATCGACTTATGTCAATCTATTTGGTTGTGTGTGTTGGATGTTGATAAAGAAGCATATAAAGATATGTAATGAAAAGATAAGAGTAAGAAGCACAAAACCACAACGCGAGTATTTATAGTGGTTCGGCTACAAGGACACCTTCCTTGCCCTACTCCACTCCCCGAGTCACCTACTCGAGAGTTTGTAAACACTACACCAATCTCCTTATGGCGGAGAAGCCTTCACAACGCCGCTTAACCTTTTTAGGTACAAAGCTAAATACCGAGTTCTTTCACACCAAGGCGAACCACACCTAACACAACGCCGCCTACCCTTTATACGGTGCTAGGCTAACCACCGAGTTCTTTCACACCTTAGGTGAACTACACCTTCACAACGTCGCCTACCCTTTATTAGGTACTAGGTTAAGCACCTAGTTCCATTGCAATGGAGGAACTACTACCACACTACACCAACGACTAATCCCAAAGGAGATCTACTCATTTACAACATCATCAAGGACATCAATATCCTTGGATCTAATGCTAGTCTATCTAGTACATCGAAACACACCATATCGAATGTACATCTAAGGCACCTTTCACTAATGCCTTTGACTAGATCTACAAGACACCTTTCACTAATGTCTTGTGTCTTCACTTCTAAGCACCTTTCACTAATGCTTCAAGTCTTGACTTCTAAGCACCTTTCACTAATGCTTCTTGTCTTGACTTCTAAGCACCTACCACAAGTGCTTATGCTATGACGATAGATATCCTTCACTAATATCTTCGTCTTGATACTTGAGACATCTTTCACTAATGTCTTCAACACTACACTTCTTTGAAGAAAGAAAGGAATCATCAACAAGAGGACTTCAATAGCCTTGATGATGAGGAAGCATGGCAACTCATGGACTTGAGCTTGCTCGACTTCAAAGGTGGTGATCTTGCCTTTAAGAGGAACCTAAAAGATCACACAAAAACAAAACTACAAACATAGATCTCTTGGATCTAAGGTTAGTGAGATTTAACTCAGGGGAGAGAGTATATTGAAAGGGGGTGAGGAATAATGAAGAAATGGCTCACTATTTATAGAGGAAAATTTCTATTGTTCCCCGGATCCCACGGATCCCTACCACAAGGGATCCGGCTAGCACAAAGCTAGGGATCCGTGGTACGCTCCTCTTTGCCCATGGGTATTTTTGGTAATGGGTCATGGGTTATGGGTTGATCCATGGTTTTCTTTCTAGATTCAATGAACTTGGTTAAGTGGTATATATAAAACCATGGGTTGTGGGTCAAAACCATTTGCTATTATTTACCCATTTAGTATATACTTGTATTTACCTATTTTAGCATATACTTAGTTTTTACCCATTTTAGTATACTTAGTTTAAGTATATGTTTAACCCAATATGTAAACACTAGTTGTTGTACATATGT
The DNA here is from genome assembly GCA_022545495.1 of Chrysanthemum lavandulifolium. Taxonomy (NCBI): domain Eukaryota; kingdom Viridiplantae; phylum Streptophyta; class Magnoliopsida; order Asterales; family Asteraceae; genus Chrysanthemum; species Chrysanthemum lavandulifolium. The sequence goes on along the minus strand of CM040239.1, from coordinate 163,250,153 downwards.
ATCTAAGTCATAAAATCACTTATACTTGTTTTAGTGTTTTATGTGAAAGCGTAGGTGTGTTTAGAAAACTATTAGTCCAAACCATTTACGTATTCTATTTGTTTCGTTAAAATGATTTTACGTTTGTTATCGACAAAACATTAGAAGATCGTAAAATATAAATAAACGGTTTTACGGCTTATTTGTATTAACAATCTCCCTTTTGTTGATGACAAAACTTAAAATTATTTTAAGTAAAAGCTAAAATTGTAAAAGTTTGAATTTGTAGTTTTACTTTCTTCTCCCCTTTTGTCGAAACAAAAGTGTTTGAAGGAAGGCAACACAATGTTTTTAAGAAAAACATGTGAAAGAAAAGTAAAAAATAGAGAGCAAATAACGGAAAGGATCTCGTCTTTTACTCCCCCTTGACGAGTCCATCCCTATGTAAGGGCGTCAAGTAAATGATACTAATCTAGTTTGTTTGCAAATAAGTTTGCAAAAGATATCGTCTACGAGACGAATGTGCTCCCCCTTGATTATTTCAAAGGGATGTCACGAAATGTAAACCTAGTATTGCAAGTAATTTTCAATGTATTGCTTTGACATAAAGCTCCCCTAGCTTTAGGATGTCAAAGTCTTCATATGTAAATTGAATAACTACAAAACAAAGGTTAGAAATCAAGTATAATTCACAATTTCCTGCAAATGTGATTCAAGTTAGTAGAAAGAAAGCTTTCGTCTCACGGATCCCACGGTTCCTCCTAGTAGGGATCCGTCTAGGCAATCTGAGGATCCGTCTGTCGATGAATAAAGTCATCAAAGATTGGTATAACAAGAAATGTTAATACCGAAAAGAGATATGGATTATATAGTATACTCATATACTCAGAAATATAGCAAGTAGCATGTAATTCCATTTAATAAACAAGAGTTATGATATACATGACTTGAAAAACAAGAAAATAGACAGTACATGAGTAGGAATTTCTAAACCAACTAACGCTTGATGCTAGGACACCACTAAAATTCTTCTAGCTCAAGTTTTGTTTAGGTTTGATCTCGTCGAAACGTTTGAGGAGATGATAGAACATGAAACGTTGGTCTTCTCGTACTTCATGTATCAAACTTTCAACATGTTGACAATGATAGCAATCTTTGTCATGGCTAGGTAGTGGTGGTGGATGAAATGAGATGGCTTGATGCGAAGGATCAAGTGAAGCGGCTTGTGGAGCTTCAAACGATGAAGGGATTGGTGGAGGTGCATTTGAGAATGCCTCAACTAAAAATGATATTGGTGGTAGAGAAGTGTCAACATCCATATGGTCGGGTAGTTGATTTTGATGATTTCTCATAATCCAAAAGGGATTTTATGATGGGAACGGCGAAAAGAAAGCCGGAGCAAGTGTTGACTCAACACCTTGATTTTGAACCATTATTCCTCCTAATGAGGAGAATGTTGTCGGCGGAACCGGATGAGACGACCTAGGGGGCAAGTCCTCTAAGTTGTAGAGGTGTGGTGATGATAGAGGGGATGTAAATGAAATAGCTCTAGGAACCAATGGTTATGGTTTAGTGGAGATACTATTGTTTGGTCTAGGAGGTATGGTGGTATTTGGCATTGGTAGTTTTGTGGGTACTATCCTTTTGGGGATTGGTTTGATTGGATGATGAAGAATTCTATCATTTGTAGGCGTGACGGGAGATGATTCGGTTGAGGAGATTTCGTGTATAACACGAGCCTTTTTCATGGGTGGTTCTTTGGTGGATAAGTTATTAGTTGGGGTTTTCCTCATGATGAGATGATTTTAAGAGGTTGCAAGAGCTGAAAGTTAGGATAAGAGTGATAAATATGGAGGTCCTAACTAGGTGGTTTATAAACTAAGAAATTTGGCAAGTGCATTTAAGCTTTAAGCCACTAGGATTCATTGGAATGTGATGATTGACATGCACAAGAGTCAACTTCAGAGGTTGGACTGATCTAGGAACTCATTTAAGATGAGATGGAGTGTTTGAGTTAGGAAGATAAGTTGGAATGATTGTTTTAGCAAGATTTGACCTATACTGTCATCCGGATCCCACGGTTCCTTTCTCAGAAGGATCTGTCTAGGCTAATCCTAGGGATCCGGTGTCGCCAGACTATGAAAGAGTGGAAATGATGTTTCTAAAATCTAAGACCTATAACATCTTGAGTGTTTCATCTTCCTAAATGACTTAAATGAAGGGTGCTTAAGTACTTGAAGGTGGTGAGTGATGTAGCTAATGATTGTCTTTTATGGAAGGATTTGGAACTTTCATGAGTACCAATGAATGAGCAAGGATGACACTAAAGATGAGAGTGTCAATTGAAGCTAAATGATCCTAGAGATCAGGTTGTGACTTAGGATTGTGTTTTGGAAAATATCCTAATGGTTTTGAGATGTGAAAACTAGGATTTGATCAACTTTGATCAATTTTGAGGTGAGGTTGATTTATGATCAATTTTGTCATAATCGAAGGATTTCTAACCTAGATGTGAGGGATCATGTAAAAAATGAAGTGTGAGTTTTGAGAGCGGAAGAGTGATGGATTAAAACAAAGTGATAGATCTATGAACATCTTAGAGTGTGATCTATGTGAGATGGAATGAGTAGGAAAGATCAACCTATCTTGATAAGGACTTAATCTACCTTAAGACACTATGTTTAGCTTAGTGTGAGGTGTTCTAAGGATGTGTTTGAGATACAATGCTTGCAATTGCATTTTCATTTTGCGGATCCCACGGTTCCCTAGGTGTAGGGATCCGTTTAGTACAACATTTGGGATCCGTCCATCGCTAGATGTAACCTTTACTAAAGGTATGCAATGATCTTGACAATGCATTATATTCCAAGATTTGTTTAAAGGAGTTCTAAAACTAAGATATCAAATGTAAGATGTTCTATTTCATGAAAGAAATAGGATTACATTGATAAATCACGAGTAGAGTAGAATTGATCCTATTTGACTACTACTAGGTTCCTTGAGTGTCTTCGTTAGGAGGATCATTATGTGATTGATGGGTATTGGTGGAATCAAGAATGAAGAAAGTCTTCATGAGAGATATGTTTAGCGGTTCCATCATCTTGTTCACAAGTACGTACAACGGACTTTGAAATTGAGGATGGAAGTGCATAACATTGTGATAGAGGCATGTCAAGAACATTCCATAAGGGATGGGTTTATTCTTGGAGCCTTGAAGATTTGCAATCGCCTTGCGAAGAAGTAGGCGAGATTGTATGGTTGTTGTGTTAGCAAACAAGACAACATGTGAGCACAACAAGCGGAAGAATATCTCGATTTCCTAAGACTCCAAACATTTTCACGTAGAATGAGAGCAAGAGGCTTGTACTCTTCTCGGATATCCCGTGTATGGATAATGTTTGGATTGGATTAATATGGTCGAGGTTTGCATATTATGCGATATAAATCTTCCGGAGAGGGTATGTGTGAACAATATGGACTATTTTCTTCACAAAAGTTGAAGAGAGAATCAAGAGACCAATCTTCGGTGAAGGAACATTGTCCATGATTTGGAATCCGGAGGATGTGAGCAAAATGCCCAAGGGTTAGAGTAAACTTTTGGTTTTTGATATAAAACCAAAGAGATAGAGAGCGATCCTCGTTACGAACGAGTTCGACTTGACGGAAGAATTCCATTATGAACTTTGGACATATCTTCTCGTTGATTTCAAGAAGACATTCTAGTCCTATTGCTTGGAAGGAGGTATTGATACCTTCTTCAAATTGTAGAGAGGTGTCTACGATACGTCCTTCATGGAAGTGATGGGTTTCGAGATTATTGAACCCACGGACGTGATTTCTAGGTGTGTTGGGCTCAAGAGAGATGTTAGGAGTGTAGACGCTAGTGAGTGAAAAATCAAACTCGTATTCATGCATCATAGTTGAACCTATAGAAGTGATGGATTAATAAGAGGTGATGTTTATGGTCAACCTATAATAATCTAACGTTTTTACTAGATTTTTATTAACAATGGTTTTTAGCATTTAGCTAACTCATGGTTTTGAAGTTCTAGTGGATTATTACTTTTAGAAAGATAGTGGTTTTAATCTTGCATGAAAACTGCTTTTCTGAAGGGACGGATCCCACGGTTCCTTTACAAAAGGGATCCGCTAGTATATCTTCCGGGATCCGTGGATCAGTAGTAATGTAAATGATTTGATAAAACATAGGTTTTACATTTTTATACCACGAAATATGTTTTATCCTACATTTTCTTTTAGCATGCATACATGACTTCTAATGTATCACGAAAGAATATAAAACATATAAATCAAAAGAAATGATAACCACATTATAACAATAATAACCTAGATAAACTAGATTATTAATAATATTGAATTTCAATACTAAGGATGATACAAAGGATTGGGTATATGACACCAATATAGATTAACAACACAAAGTAAATGTCTCCGTATGTGAACTTCATCATAGGGAACACAAGTGCGATGAGTGTTAGAGGCGATGAGCACGAGTGCGATGTAAACCATGTTGATGACGGATCTTCTTGGTTTCGATTGAGATGGAATGAGGAGGAAGATGAAGTTTTTGAATGAGAGGAAATTTTTGAAATTGGAAGATTTGAAAAAGTGAGGGTTTGATAAAGTGGTCGACGGTGGGAGTTTTTATGGGGAAGGAGGAATTTTTGAAATTCGTGTTTTTGTTTTATTGGATTAAAAGAAACAAAACATAAGTTTCATATACCACGACTTTATACGAGAAATAAAACACGTATGTGAGAAAAAGGCTTCCTAATGAAGGTTCATGTAAAACATTTAATTTGCACAAAAAATAATCATATAAATACCTAACTAGGTATACTTAATTATCAAGCAAAGTAAAAAGAAAATCATACCTTTAGCGCACTTAGGAATGTCTTTACAAATGACACAGCAAATGTCACTTAGACTATTCCCGCTCCTTTGCGTTTAAGATACCTTCTTAAGGAAGGTATTCTTGTTACCAAGCGACTCCTAAAGCTTGGTGGGTATGAGTTTTGACTAATCAACATGACAAGGAAGATTAGTGTAATAAAAAAAATAAATAAGAAAAATGTTGTTTATTAAATCAACATCCAAACATATAGTTTTAAAATACATGGTGTTTGTTTTTATGAAAAACATTCTTTGTAGTTTTCAATTAACCATGGATCGTATCAAGTTTTTAAAGTACAATATACTTCAAGAAACTTGGTAACGAAGCTCTGATGCCAATTGTGGAAAACTAGAAGGGGGGGTTGAATAGTTTTACCAATTAAAACTTCCTTTTAAACTATTTAGATCGACGTATGTCAATCTATTTGGTTGTGTGTGTTGGATGTTGATAAAGAAGCATATAAAGATATGTAATGAAAAGATAAGAGTAAGAAGCACAAAACCACAACGCGAGTATTTATAGTGGTTCGGCTACAAGGACACCTTCCTTGCCTACTCCACTCCCGAGTCACCTACTCGAGAGTTTGTAAACACTACACCAATCTCCTTATGGCGGAGAAGCCTTCACAACGTCGCTTAACCTTTTTCCGGTACAAAGCTAAATACCGAGTTCTTTCACACCAAGGCGAACCACACCTAACACAACGTCGCCTACCCTTTATACGGTGCTAGGCTAACCACCGAGTTCTTTCACACCTTAGGTGAACTACACCTTCACAACGTCGCCTACCCTTTATTAGGTACTAGGCTAAGCACCTAGTTCCATTGCAATGGAGGAACTACTACCACACTACACCAACGACTAATCCCAAAGGAGATCTACTCCTTTACAACATCATCAAGGACATCAATATCCTTGGATCTAATGCTAGTCTATCTAGTACATCGAAACACACCATATCGAATGTACATCTAAGGCACCTTTCACTAATGCCTTTGACTAGATCTACAAGACACCTTTCACTAATGTCTTGTGTCTTCATTTCTAAGCACCTTTCACTAATGCTTCAAGTCTTGACTTCTAAGCACCTTTCACTAATGCTTGTCTTGACTTCTAAGTACCTACCACAAGTGCTTATGCTATAGACGATAGATATCCTTCACTAATATCTTCGTCTTGATACTTGAGACATCTTTCACTAATGTCTTCAACACTACACTTCTTTGAAGAAAGAAAGGAATCATCAACAAGAGGACTTCAATAGCCTTGATGATGAGGAAGCATGGCAACTCATGGACTTGAGCTTGCTCGACTTCAAAGGTGGTGATCTTGCCTTTAAGAGGAACCTAAAAGATCACACAAAAACAAAACTACAAACATAGATCTCTTGGATCTAAGGTTAGTGAGATTTAACTCAGGGGAGAGAGTATATTGAAAGGGGGTGAGGAATAATGAAGAAATGGCTCACTATTTATAGAGGAAAATTTCTATTGTTCCCCGGATCCCACGGATCCCTACCACAAGGGATCCAGCTAGCACAAAGCTAGGGATCCGTGGTACGCTCCTCTTTGCCCATGGGTATTTTTGGTAATGGGTCATGGGTTATGGGTTGATCCATGGTTTTCTTTCTAGATTTAAGGAACTTGGTTAAGTGGTATATATAAAACCATGGGTTGTGTGTCAAAACCATTTGCTAGTATTTACCCATTTAGTATATACTTGTATTTACCTATTTTAGCATATACTTAGTTTTTACCCATTTTAGTATACTTAGTTTAAGTATATGTTTAACCCAATATGTAAACACTAGTTGTTGTACATATGTATCTAAGTCATAAAATCACTTATACTTGTTTTAGTGTTTTATGTGAAAGCGTAGGTGTGTTTAGAAAACTATTAGTCCAAACCATTTATGTATTCTATTTGTTTCGTTAAAATGATTTTACGTTTGTTATCGACAAAACATTAGAAGATCGTAAAATATAAATAAAGGTTTTTACGGCTTATTTGTATTAACATTGTGTTTTGTTGATTTGTGTGGTATTTTTGATTCCTGTTGAAACTGTTTTGGTACTTTTGTGTCTGGAATTTTTTTTTTGATAACAGTTCTACATGTTTTGTGTATCTGGTTTGGTCAAAAGTCATAAGGTCTTAACTTTTGACATATCAGTTTTTGTGTCATTTGTATGTCCAAAACTGCATCTTTTAGACTGCCTTTGTCCAAACCATATCCGTGATATATTATGTGGTCCATCTGGTCAGATTTTTAGTAGTCTTTTTCATGGTCAAAAATGGGTCAATGAAGCACTTTTTATGCATTTTTCTGGGAAAATATGATGATGGTCGGAACTTAGTCGGAAAACTCATCGGAAAAATCACAATTTCTACCTAGCGACTTGTTATTATCACTGGTGGCGACTTGTCTTTACAAGTCGTCTAGATTCATTACATATGTGTAGCGAGTTGTGCTAGCGAATTGCTTAAAGAAATATGTAGCGACTTGTTAAGTTAAAAGACTTAGCGACTTGTCTGTTGACTATTTAGTCAATAGCGACTTATAAGTTTTAATGGCTTAGCGAGTTGTTTGTATAAAGGTAGAGACTTGACTCCATATTTAAAGCAACGAGTTGTATGTATTGTAGCGACTTACTTTAACCTAGCGACTTGAGACAGAATGAAAGAAGATGAAGAGTTAACATGACCTCGACCACATCGACCATAACAAAACCAACTACCAAGACTCATATGACTCGAACCTCTGGATATACCATCCTTGTTCCAACATCAACTTCAACTATATCCTAATCCCTTTTCAACCAACAACTTCAACACTATCATATCCATTCTCCTTCCATAAGACTCACGAATCTAATGAAAAAAAATTAATAATCTCAGAATCGTTCCACTTTTTTTGTAATCTTTCACAGATTTTTGTTTGGAACTCGTTTCTTCATCGATCAATCTTTGAAGCATAGCTTCTTAATTACTATCTGAATTCATTAAGAATAATTGATAACAAATATGTTATAATTATCCTTTAATTCGTTAATGACCAACAAAAAAATGAAAAACAAAACCTACCTGAGACCCATATAGGATCTTGAAGCCCTTGTGTTCTTGATCCGGATTAAACAGAGATGAAGTAATGGATAACGAAAAGGTTATGGTTGTTCGTGGGTTTTTGATTCTGTTAATGGGCTGTTTATTATTGAGTGAATAACAGGTTGTGATTGTGATTCGATTTTCATTGATTGATGAGATTTGAGATGCTTTTCAGATTCAAGATAAGAGGGGAGAGAATTATTTGTGGTAGGCGATATGTTTGAGGAGTGGTACGTAGGTTTAGAGCAAATGTGAGAATAATTAGGGTTAAGTAATGTTTTATACCCGGTGTTATCATTTTGAGTGGGTCTAACACTTAATTTCAATCGGGCCATATATTTTGAGTGGGTTAGGATATGTTTGGACTGTAGCTTCTCAATTGCATTTGGGCTTCAATATGGTAGACATAAACGTGGGCTTGATGATCATAATTAACATTGGATTAATGGGCTGTCAAGAGTATTAACTGATTGAGGTCAAATTCAATCTTAAATTGATATACTATCAAACGTGTTCATCTAATGTTAATTGTTGGATTAATATATCTTGATAAATGAGTGGTATTCTTGGTATGGTAGTATTTTCACGGGGATACATAAATTCACGGCTTGAGCGAAAATTTGAAAAATGATCATGTAATTTTTATACGGTATCATTGATACAAAATTGATGTGACGCTATCTCCATATGTGGTCATTATTATTAGCCGGTGAATCAAAGGAGGTTCAATTTCAGCAATTTCCATGAGATATTCGACGCCACAAAATGACAATGATACTTCACAGTCTAAGCAAAATCTTTCTAAGAATCGTCAGCGTTAGTCATGATTTTTCTCAAGATGTTTGCTTATGACAAGAACTTCTCGTGCAAATGGTCGTACACGTTATGCTGCTTCCGAAAGTTCGAAACCATCATGGGGGAGAAACGTGTACTTTGATGTGTTACGGTTAACCTCCAGGGAAATGGAGTTTATTATACTTGACTTAGTATGGTTTGTGAAGTTGTCTACATTCAGGTAAAGAATTGTTGATGGTATGATGATGATTGTTGTTGTGGTATGAGGGTTGATACTTTGGTATATACATTTTCACGATGATCACTATGTCACGGCTTGAATAGTTTATTGAACAAAGTTGACTACGGGGTTGTTTGTACGATATTTGTTAATTTGGTTTGAAGTGAGGTTTTCCGGGCGCGTTTACTTATTTCATCTTCTTTCTTTCTACCCTTCCGTGAAGATGACTTGTTTGAGCTGTTATAGAGGGTGATAAAGACTTGGCCATTTAGTTACGTTTGTGATTCTTTCTTGCTTAACCCACAACCACTAGAACAAAAAGTGGATTTGGCCACACCGAATATGTGTGACGATATACATATAATCACACATGTTTTTCTACCGTGTGTGACAAAGGTCGTAGCGACCATAGGTACCCTATGGTCACGTGTTTGACTTTTTTAGTCTCTATTGCAAAGAGTAACATAAAACCGTAACATGTGTGACTAATTAGGTACAAATTTTATTGGATTAATCCGTATTAGTGACCATAAACATCAGATAGTCACACAAAGCATGTTTGTTTTGGGTATTTAGTCACATACAATTAAGCATAAAGTGGCAAAAGTGTTAATAAGTGTGACCATATGTTGTTTAAGGTGAAGAAATATGTCTTTTGTGTGACTATTGATCATCTAATGGCCACTTGAATTTTATGTTTGTGTGGCCTTTTCTAACATTTAGTCACACAAAGCATGTTTGTTTTGGGTATTTAGTCACATACAATTAATCATAAAGTGGCTAAAAGTGTTAATAAGTGTGACCATATGGTGTTTCAAGTGAAGAAAGGTGTCTTTTGTGTGACTATTGATCATCCAATGGCCACATGAATTTTATGTTTGTGTGGCCTTTTCTAACATTTAGTCACACAAATCATGTTTGTTTTGGGTATTTAGTCACATACAATTAACCATAAAGTGGCTAAAAGTATTAATAAGTGTGACCATATGGTGTTTTAAGTGAAGAAATGTGTGTTTTGTGTGACTATTGATCATCCAATGGCCACTTGAATTTTATGTTTGTGTGGCCTTTTCTAACATTTAGTCACACAAAGCACGCTTTTGGGTATTTAGTCACATCCAATTAATCATAAAGTGGCCAAAAGTGTTAATAAGTGTGACCATATGGTGTTTTAAGTGAAGAAATGTGTGTTTTGTGTGACTATTGCTCATCCAATGGCCACATGAATTTTATGTTTGTGTGGCATTTTCTAACATTTAGTCACGCAAAGCACGTTTCTTTTGGGTATTTAGTCACATCCAATTAATCATAAAGTGGCCAAAAGTGTTAATAAGTGTGACCATATGGTGTTTTAAGTGAAGAAATGTGTGTTTTATGTGACTATTGCTCATCCAATGGCCACATGAATTTTATGTTTGTGTGGCCTTTTCTAACATTTAGTCACGCAAAGCATGTTTCTTTTGGGTATTTAGTCACATCCAATTAATCATAAAGTGGCCAAAAGTGTTAATAAGTGTGACCATATGGTGTTTTAAGTGAATAAATGTGTGTTTTGTGTGACTATTGATCATCCAATGGCCACTTGAATTTTATGTTTGTGTGGCCTTTTCTAACATTTAGTCACGCAAAACACGTTTCTTTTGGGTATTTAGTCACATCCAATTAATCATAAAGTGGCCAAAAGTGTTAATAAGTGTGACCATATGGTGTTTTAAGTGAAGAAATGTGTGTTTTGTGTGACTATTGCTCATCCAATGGCCACATGAATTTTATGTTTGTGTGGCCTTTTCTAACATTTAGTCACGCAAAGCATGTTTCTTTTGGGCATTTAGTCACATGCAATTAACCATAAAGTGACTAAAAGTGTTAATAAGTGTGACCATATGGTGTTTTAAGTGAAGAAATATGTGTTTTGTGTGACTATTGATCATCCAATGGCCACATGAATTTTATGTTTGTGTGGCCTTTTCTAACATTTAGTCACACAAAGCATGTTTCTTTTGGGTATTTAGTCACATACAAATTAAGCATAAAGTGGCCAAAAGTGTTAATAAGTGTGACCATATGGTTTTTTAAGTGAAGAAATGTGTGTTTTGTGTGACTATTGCTCATCCAATGGCCACATTAATTTTATGTTTGTGTGGCGCTTTCTAACATTTAGTCACGCATCGAATTAAGCAAAGCTGTGACCAAAAGTGTTAATAATTGTGACTATATGAATCTTTTAGTCACATATAAGAAATCAATATATATCAAAACAAATTCTAATATATAAAAATATATTCAAAATATATTCAAATACAATAAAATTGGAATGTATATAAAATTGTAATGTCGTACATAATAAAATTCTCAATAATTTAACGACTTCGACTCTTGATCTTCTTAGCTTCCTTTGCATGGTATGACTAGAGACGTGGCGCTCAGTATTTAATTTAGGTGCGATTCTGTTCTCACCAATCGGTTTATGGTACTTGGTGGTGTTACCAGAGGAAACAAAACCGTGGTATCAAACACCGAATTAAATATGAAGAATGATATATGTAGGTTTATAAAACACATGCATCTATGTACCTTTTCATCGAAACCACTTGATCCTTTGGCCATGCATAAAAACCACCTACCGCATCCTTAAGCTGCTTTGAGACCGTTACTTCCTACATCCGGTATGCACGTTGCATCCACTAAAGATTTTTCAATAGATACTCTGTAGCAATCCTTTGGGAGTGGTTTGTTAAGAAGCATTTGTTTTCCATCGCTTTGTACACGGTACCCTCCGCAATAATAGTTGATTTCTTTAAGTGCCACACCGCACTTAATTACCTAAAAGATAATTTGTTGCATGTATATATGTATCGATAATTAATTAAACTAAAGAACATATGAAAATGTTTAAATACATACTTGTGGTAGTCTTGTTAATGGAGACTCTCATTCTTGTGATCCGTAAAGTTGACATGAAGAATCCTTTCGTTTAATCTAGTCGATTTCTTAGATGCGACAGATTTATCAGCTTCCTATATGTGTAATACACGGTAAATAAATAATGTATGTAGAATTCAAAATCCTGTGGGGGTGATTTATTACTTACACTTATTTGAATTTCCTTTTCCAAAGTTGCAAGTCCATTAGACTTCTCAATGCTCGCAACTTTCTCACGTCCAACAACACGTGTTCCAAGCATCCTCATCAAGACTTGCTATTTAAAAGATTAATGTTCACCGGAGACACCGAAATATAAATTGTTTAAGAAGATGAGCAAGATTTAAAAGGGTAAAAAAGATGGAATGTTACTTTCTTATGTCTTACTTCCGTTTCTATCAATGGAGTTGAAGTTGATTGCAAGCCCCTTTGTGCAACCAATTGTTTCATCAAATCTCAGACCGCCTCTTTTTCTTGACGTTGGCGCTCTCATCATCAAGTTCACTTTGAAGTAACACCACTCTTTCATCGGATGCTTGTCCGATTCGAGGCGCATCAAAATACCTCTTGTAGGTTACTCCACCTCCCACCTCTCGCATATCCTCCCTTTTCCTTACCTAATACAACTGTCATGGCATCGATTGCCATGATCAAGCTTCAAGATTCCTTGTTTGATCTTGTCGTCCGTTTCTTCTCGCACACACAATATGGGAAATAGGTTATTTAATTCTACCAAGATTAACTTGTAATTAAAAGTATTAACTAAAACACTACATGTATTAACTTATAAATAACGGCTTTAAGTAATAC